>JAYEPQ010000013.1:32712232-32874732 GCA_036321105.1 Dracaena cambodiana
GGTTTATACTGGGTAAGTGCAGCTGAGTAAGCACTACCCGTTAAGCTCCCTCGCATCTGTCCTGTTGGCCGCCAGTTCTTGTCAAGTGGCCGCTCTGCAACATTCGGCTCAACCCCTGACACCCGAAGACCATCAGCAGTTGCTGCACTGGATACTGCAACTCTGGATGCTTGTGGTTTAACTCCTGTCTGCTGTTGCAGCTTTTGTTGTGCTATTCGTCTGGCCAATTCCCTAGAAGCCTCCAAGGGTAATGCTGCATTGGGTCTAAATGAACCAGACATGATTAGGCTTCTGAGGTTTGATAAGTTGCGTTGGGGAACTTGGCCATCTGATGCAGACCCCAAAGAAGTTAGATTGTCTGATGGTGATTGAAAAGATCTATAAGCTCCTGATCCTCTTTGCAGGCTTGATGCAACTCTTGTGCTGATCGGGTTTGGTGCTGGTAGGGTAATGACATGTTGCAATGCTGGACTCTGAATCTGCTGGTGGCTATGGTGATCCCTATCCTGTTGCAATCAGCAGAAAGGACTCAATAATACACATCCCTATTGATTATTTTTTATGCATGTGGACACGCTATAACTGGAGCACAATCTCCATTTTATATTCTCAGAAAGACAAATAAGTAACAGATAGAGAGGCATAATACTACCAATAGTGGTGAACAGTGGATCCATTTGGACAGCTCAGGGTTGCTTTGAAAGACATTTAAGCAAATATCAGACCATTAGTCCATTATTGCTAGAAGAGTATGCACTATAATATTGGACATATACACACACTTTTATAGATACATACACATGCATTTACATGAATGATGAATGAATACAGATACAAAGATGCATACATCAATAAGGTAAAAGAAGTTAGGAGGCAGTAGTTGCAGATATCTAACAATTTTGTCATCAGTGTAATGAATCGACATCTCCTGAAGAATTAATAATGAAAAGGATATTCTTAAAAGCAAAGCTGAATTTTTTTTTTTTAATGTGAAAGAACTTGTCAACAGCTTTGCTGAGTGACCTTAAAATTCTAGGTCCTCATCAGAAACACTATATTCCAGGATGGATCTTGCCTTCAAAACTATGCCCTATTGTGGAACAAAGCAATGCTCTTATACCACTTGTTGCGGAAGCGGAAGTAATCCAAATAAGAACTATGAATTATTGAGATTAAAAGATAAACCAAGAAAAACAAAAAATTCAAGAGAGAACAAATTAGAATATCAAACCAGAGCCTACCAAGGATTTTACGTGGTTCGGAGCAAAGACCTACATCCCCGGGCCAAATCAAACTTCACTATTGCTGATTTTGCAAATTAGAAATGGTTCGGAGCAAAGACCTACATCCCCGGGCCAAATCAAACTTCACTATTGCTGATTTTGCAAATTAGAAATCATAAAATCTCTCAAATCTCTCAAGTTACAAAGAAACTACTGTCAAATTGAGACGACGGTTAGAAACTCTAAAAGGTTACAAAAGAATTCTCGAGAGCTCAATGATCTCCAAAAGATTTCAATAATACCTCTAAAGGCCCTATGTAACCCCTTTTACAGATTTGGGATGTTTGACTCAAATCCTAAGTCAAATAGAGTTAGACTGATACGAACCCTAAGTCAAATAGGGCTTACTTTCAACCAACTCATAAGGCCAACCTAAAAATTAAGCCAAAATTCAAAAAAACTATACCTTGGCAAGATTTCCAATTTTCAATTCCAACAACTCAGAGCATCAATAAATGAGTTTCCATCAAACGATCCAATACCAAATAACCTCACCACGAATGTGAATGTAAATATTTGTTAGCCACACTAATCCCAAGTTCTTCAAACTTGTAAAATACTAATCAAGTCCCTACAATATTGGAACTTGACTCCAAACACCACCACCTTTAGTCAATATATCAGCTAGGTTATCTACAGTGCAAATCTCTCAGAAAAATATCACCTTCAACGAGTACCTCCCTAATGAAGTGAGATTGAACATCAATGTACTTCTTTCTCGAATGATATACTTGGTTTTGCGCCAACTTGATGCACTCTGACTATCACAATGAACATTTACAAGTTCCTGAAAACTTAAAATCCAAGTTGCCTTCTTAAAGGCCTCCATCACCCTCATATACTTTGTCGCTATTGTAGACAAAGTCATGGTAGACTGCAAAGTCGAACTCTTACTACTGGACCTCTAGCAAGAGTAAACAAATACCATTAACCAAACGACACTTGTCTAAATCACCTACGAAGTCATGATTCACATATCTCACCAACCAAGATTTTTATGTTGCTCAAATTTCAACCAACATCCACGGTACCTAGAATACCGTAAAATCCACTTTACCAATGTGTTTTTTAACCAAGATTGTAAATATATTGGCTATCATGCTGACGACATGATAGATGCCGGGTCTTGTATACATCTTTGCATATATCAAACTACTAACAACACTAACATATGAGACTCGAACCCTAAATTCTCGTTCCTTGTCGTTACACGGAGACTATTGGAAACTCAACTTAAAATAATCAGCTCATGATGTAGTAATTGGCTTAACAGATTGGTCAATGCCAAACTTACTCAATGCCTTCTGACAAACAGATTGTTCCCTTCATTCTATCCCTCTCGATCTCCATACCTAAAATCTTTATTGCCTCCCTAAAATATTTCATCTCAAATTCGTTTTCAGACGTACCTTCAACTCCTCTATGCTAAAACATATCATCAAAATATAGAAGCAAATAAACACATCTTTCAACGCCTTGAAATCAACAAATGATCAAAATGACTTCTAATATACGTCTTAGTCATAAATAGATCAAATTTCTTATACTCCTATCTCGGAGACTTCTTCAAACTGCACATGGACTTCTTCAACTAACAAACTCATATTTTCTTTTCCAGCAACCTTAAAACCATACAACTAAGTCATATAGATATTCTTTTTCAAATCACCATGCAAGAAAACTATTTTGATATCCTTTTAAACTAGTTCCAAATCAAATTACACAATCAAAGTTAGCAAAATACGAATAGAAGAATATTTTACAACGGGAGAGAATACCCTATTCTAGTTAATTCCTTCCTGCTTAGCATAACCTTTAGTCACCAATCTAGAGTTTTTGTATCCGACTCCTTGTGAAACAGATTATCTTTCCTAGTGAATGCCTATTTGCATCCGATGGCCTACTTTCCTTTCAAAAGTTTTACCAACTCCCATGTGGAGTTAGAGAATTCATCTCCTCGTCCATCGTATTCTTCCAATTCTCAGCTTCACCACTCATCTTAGCTTTACAATAGGTATTAGGAACAATTTCTTCAACAACTAGAAGTGCATATGCCATCATATAAGTGAAGCATGCAAACATTTTGATGTCTTTTGGGTCTACTAACTGCAATGGAATATTTTTCTGTTCTTCAACATTTATATCCTCGACATTATATATACTAATGTCCTTGATAACAACTGTCCTATCCTTTCAAAGTGGGAGTCTCAAACTCCACTTGCTAACGGGTACTCTTGCGGTTGCTATCATGTTGAGCTATCTCATGTTAGTTCTTCAATATAGAGGACTTGTCAACAGTTGCATCTCTGTTATTATCTTCTTAGACTCAAAATACTAAAGTCCATATCCCTTCACTTGTGCTAAAGTCCAAGAATATGACTTTCTTGGCTCTGGGATCAACCTTATTTCTCCCTAACATGCTAATAAATAGGACAACAAAAAACATGTGAATGATCATAATCGATATCAGAATGACCAGACTATACCTCAAGTGGAGTCAATGTTCTAAATATCAGATACCGGTTCCATACCAGTCAGCCAAATTACATACCGGATACCGGGCAATATATCGCGATATGACCCTAAATACCGGAGTGTCATATCGATGTCATACTGGTTAAAGAATAATCATATAATTGACTATATAGAACATAAAACACATAAAATATGTTTATAATACTTTCATTGGCTTATTTGCATTCAACTTACGAATTTGCAGATACCATTTAGAACGTTCGCATATGCACAAAGCGACATATAATCATAAAATTAAGAAAAATAAGTTTTCAAGATAAAAATAAGTTTCCATATGCACACAATTAAAATATCCTAATTAAAATATACTATATTGCTACATATTTTCAGTATGAAAATTCTCATTCAAATTCACTTCTAATTAGTAATTACTCATCACTCAACAAATTATCAAACAAATTAACTTCTAAATTCTAATTAGATTGTCACTGTTCAAACAAATTATCAAACAAATTAACTTCTAAATTATAATTTTACTGTTTCGGCCGCTCTCCTTTCAGTCAGTGAATCAAAGTCACTGATTCACACCGAATCAGTGAATCAATTCACTGATTCGGAGTGAATTTGATTCACTGACTGAAACAGTAAAACTCCACCCAATCAATGTGCGCAAACAACCAAATTATCTCAAATCTTAAGCACCCAAATCACATATGATAATCAAAACAAAATATTTATAAAGAAAAGAAATTTAGAGCTAGCTGGATTTACCACCTTACCAATGAGGCACTGACTACCAAGCTCCTCGTCGGCACCACTGAAAGCTAAGCAATAGGAGTAGAGGGAAGTCGGGAGGCCGGCGAAATTGTTTTAGGGCAAATCGGGTTGCCGAACTTTTTTTAGCGAAAATCAATTGAAGGAGAGAACTCTCAAAGTCTCGATGAGCAGTTTTTTATGTCTTTTTTGGGTGGATTTTGAGTTGCGACCGTTCGATCGGTCGAGGAGAAGGAGAGGAAAGTCGGAGAACGGGAGATTAGGGTTCGCAAGCGATGGATTTGGGGGAGAACGCGAGAGAAGCGGATTTTATTTTTTCCTATCGGGTTGGGTCGAAAGGGTAAACGGGTTTCAACCGCAACCCAAATCCGTTAACAAAAAAGCCGATATTGGCTCATACTGGCCGGTTTTTATCATACCGGATACCGGCCGATATATCGCCACGTGGCCGATATATCGGTCCGTACCGGTCGAAAACGATACACGATATAGAATTGGCCATATCGTCTCGTTTGTGGGAAAAATCCGATATATCGACCGGTATACCGGCCGATATTTAAAACAGTGAGTGGAGTCTTCCTCTTATCTGTAGCTATTGGCAATCTATTAATGAGATGACTCACATTATGACACAACCACTTCCCTGCATTCCTTGCCCAAACCAGTATATTGCACCTTCTCCAGTAACATGCAATTCATGCACTCTGCTACTCATTCTATTGAGGTGAAACAATACCTTCATCCAGCTACAGCTCGATGAATGATCTGATTTGTACTTGCTACCATTGTCCAATATAAGCTGCTTAATTTTCTGCCGATCTAAGTTTCAATCTTCCAATTGAGAAAAATATTCAAAACTTCATGTTTGTGATGTATTGGGTACACCCAAACTCTACGCGAGTAGTAATCCACGAACAATACAAACCAATTTGAATCTCCCAACAGAGCTATCTTGGTTGGCCCCCAAGTGTCTATATGCACAGTCCAGAATTGCCACGGTCTAATAGACTGCAGTGCTAAACTTGACTCTAGTTTATTTTCTAATAACACAATGCTCACATTCTCCTTGCTTTACCAAGGTTTGTAAAGCACATTCTCCGACATATCCCCACCTCATGTGCCATAACCGTGAGGTGTCATCATCTGTATCCAATATATGTGAAGCCGCTGCTACTCCACCAATAACTGTATTATCCTATAAATAGAACAAGTTCCTCTGGATACCCTTCACTACTAAAGCACCTTTAGTATCCTTCAAACCTGAATCAATCCAAATTAACATGCAGGCCCATGCCTACAAGGACTAATGAGATAAGATTCTTCTTCATGTTCGGAACATAACACATCTAACAAACCCCTAATAGTTCCATTGTGCATTTGCAACCAGACTTCACCTATATCTTTAATTTTATAGGGCCATTATTACCCATGTAAACCACTCCACCTTGTAATTCTACCAACCTAGAAAAGAATTCTTGATTGGGATAGATGTAACAAGTGCTGCCCGAATCCAGAATCCACTCATCTTTGTAGCTAGTCACATATAAAGAACATGTTAAAGCAATATCTAAATCTTCATCTCCGTCATGTGCTATATTTGTAGTTGAGCCATATTTCTTCTCTCCTTCGTCTAATTTGGGATAATCTTTCTTCCAATGGCCTATTTTTCTTTTCAAGATACTTTGTACTTAGACCAATATCTTCCATATCTACCTTGATTCTTACTTTCCAACCTATCTCGTAATAAACGCATCTGAACTCAAACCTTAATGAACCTTATTACCAAGCTTTTGATTTTCATTGTGTATCAAGGTATAGACACACCTACGAATCTAATTTCAGACTTTCGATATCATAGAATAATTGATGCTCATACGAATCAGATAACAAGGTTTAATAATAATAAGGTTTTATTTTCATCCAAAATTTCTACATCTAAATTTTACAAATCAACAAGTATCTTGTTGATTTCATTGAGATGTTTAGATGTATATTGTAGAAGTACCTGACTTCTATTTGAAACCACTCTTTTTCAAATAGAGACGGTCCTTTATATTCTTCGTTATATACTTATCTTCCAACTTCTACCAAAATTCACTTGTTATAGTTTCCCTCATCACAAAATACTTTTGTTCTCAACAGACAACCTAATCGTTCCACAAGACAAATAATTTATCGTCTTCCATTCAACTTCCGTCATATAATCGGACTTATCCTTCTCCAATGCTATCTGCAAATCTTGTTGAAGCAAGCATCCATAACTTTGCACTGCCACATACGCCGAAGTTGTTAGTTCTGCCGAATGTCTCCACCTCGAAGTTGGTATTTGTCACCATGAATCTTTAGGATATTGAAGACTTCGACGACTCCCCTCGTGTCAATTGTAGTGCCGAAAAACCTGAAGTTGAATTTCCTAGAATAGTTACCAGAAAATGTTTTATCTTTATAAATCTCCAATAATTCTAATCTCGCAAAATCCAAGGAATCAAATCTAAATGCTTTGATACCACTTGTTGTAAATTAGAGTAATGCTCTGATACTACTTGTTGAGGAAGCAAAAGTAATCTAAATTGAGAACTTGGAATTATTGAGATTAAAAGATTAATCGATAAAAACAGAAACTTTAACAAAGAAAATAAATTAGAGGTCAAAACAGAGAACACCAACGATTTTATGTGGTTTAGGGCAAGTCCTACAGATCAAATCAAACTTCAATACTAATGCCGTTTGCAAATTACAAATCTTGGGATCTCTCAACTCTTTCAAAATTAAAAAAAAAATCACTTTCAACTTGAGACGACGGTTAGAAATTCCCAAAGGTTGAAAAAGAGTTCTCAAAAGTCTGAATGATCTCCAAAATATATCAAGAATACCTCCAAAGGCCCTATTTAACTCTCTTATATAGATTTGGGATGATTGGTATAAACCCAAAGTCAAATAGGGTTAGTCTCAACCAACTCATGAGACCGATGAAATTGAGCCAAAACTCAACATGTGCAAAGTTCTTTTCCCATTGTGGTTATTGAGACCAACTGTAAAGCAGGTGGGAAAATTTCTTACAGTGGATACCAACTTTCTGTGATGCACGAGTGACTAATATTGTACAGCCATGGGTAGACATTTACTTAACAAATAAGGCCAAATTGTGTTTTTACTGTGCAAACCATCAGGAATGGTTTTATCAGAAAATCATTCATAAAATTCTCCGAAGATATTGTGATCTCTATGGCAATACAGGCCATAGAGGAACACAATATGAAAAAACAGAAAGCAAGGCCAGCAAAATAGTAGTCCAATTCCATTAGTTCAGCCTCCCAATATATAGAGATGTCTCCTCTACCTAAAACTCAAACACTAGAAACTAAGATTATGAGTGCCCACCAACTATTTGCATAAATTCGTCTACAAGTATTGAAACACATAAAATTTCTTTAATTGAGGAAAGCCAATGGGATGTAGACACGTCCATGTCATTTGATCTTAAGACTTCATGAAAACTCGCACCAGCTCATCTCATTGGTATGCATGTACTTTTTTTTTTTATACCTCAGCCTAAGAACGTGAAATTGAGTAGTTGATAACATATTTATATGCAAAATTTCATTTTTCACATCTAAAATAACATATGCACGACAACCATTTGTAATCAGAAATGCAAAGTACTCAATGCATTGATCTTTCTATGCACAGATCAAGATGAATGATGCATGTAGAGTATCAAAAGGCAGCTTAGTTAAGCTATCACAAAGTTTATGGTACTTTCGGCATAGACAAAATATCTTAGAGCACCTATAGTGAAGCTCTTGGTTTTGTCCTACATATCAAGTAGCCATAACATTGATGGTTGAAAGCAGCAAGCTGCTTGGGACTAGTTTAAGAATGTAGGAGAAGTGGCACTAGTTTAAGAATGTAGGAGAAGTCCCACATCTTGGTAAGGGAAATGGGGATAGGAGACTCCTATACAAAAAATTGAAGCTTGTTCCATTTCTCTCCAATTTTAGGGTTTATTAGGTAACTCCTTTAGTATCTCCATATACTTATGCAGTATATCCAACTTCGGTTTGGTTTGGTTACGCTGGACTGGCAGGTCATGTGGGCTTCATTTCAAAGTTTCAGATTCTTCGTGTACCATTAACAGAAATATTGCGGTGGCAGCGAATAAGTAACTCCCCTTAGCTTTCCCTTTCTTCCTAAACCAGTGCCAGCTGAAGAAAGGAGTTGGACATCGAAGTAGATGATTTATAAATTACCCAGGAATGCTTATCTATGCCAGGTCTGAACCACAAAGTACAATTTTTGATGCGAGGTACAAAAGAAAAATAAAGATAGCAAGAGGTATGACAAGACCAAGCCAAATATACAAGACCAAGCCAAATAGACATACAAAGGAGAATGCCAATATGAAAAGCAAATGCCACAATGGAATTTCTTTACAAACACAACAATCTAAACTAAAATATTGGTACAGTCTGTCCAACTCATGTCACGACCTACTTGTAAAATCAACTCGGTTGTCATGCACTTAGTGGGATCAATTTACTAGGATCGACCACAAATGGAACTGAATAATCAACCAACTCTTTTAAATATTGGCTGATTAAAGAATCTCAATCCACAAAAAAACCCAACTTAATATCATAAGCTAAAGAAGTCTGAATCTATGATTAGCTAGGGAGAAATTTAGGCACGAAAGGCATAATGAATGTGAAGGAGCTGACAAAGAATTCTTGGTAAGGCTAAACTTCCCAACATTCTTTTGACCCCAAAATTCTACAAGAAATTTCCTTTTCTTTCCTGTGTTAGTGTGGATTGAGGATTTATGCAAGGGTAAATATCAGAATTATTCATCCCCAAAAATAATCACTAGAATCAAAAAAATCTCTGTGAAATTAGTAAACATTCACTATATCCCGTAATTTTAAATGACTTGAGTCGTATACAGTTCTTCTGTCAGCTATGAGAATTACATAATAACATCATCAGATGTAAATTTTCACCCACTTGGTTGAGGATATCCACATGTTCTAACTTCGTTATAAGAGTTAGGATTTGTTTAGGATTGGACTTGGGACACTTAACCCCATGCCCCACCCCTCCTCCAATACCCTCCCCTTCCTGGTCCAAAGGTCCAATAACATAATAAATAACCAACAAAATAATAAAAACCTATCCTTAAAAAATTCACTAAATCAATCTCATCTTTAGGATCCATCCCACCAAATCTATCTCATGGTTCAAATTTAAATGCTAATATTGTAGAGTAAAAATCTATAATTTAGCCTCATCAATACTAGATGATGAAATTTAAAAATAGTAAATAACGAAAATTGGATTGAAAAGATTACCCCACAATTTTTTAAGCAGCACATTGGGCATTTCAGCATATCATAAGGAGCTTTTTCTTTTATCTTTTATTGAGTCACTTGGTATGACTTTCTCCAAATTTCTCCTGTAAATATCTTATATTCTTTTCTCCAAATTTCTCCCTGTAAATTGGGCACATTGGGCATTTATTTTTTTCATTCTCTGCTTTAGAGTTTAGACCTTTCTGAAGCAGAGTCTAAACTGATATTCTAAAAACCTTGGCAGTAAGTGGAGCTTCTCAGTCTTCAAATCCCAAGGCAAGCGACAGAGACAGGAGAAATAAATAGAAACAGAGGCAGACTGTGCAAGTATTAAGAATGGAAAATATCCAAAGTTTTCTAAGTAAATTATGTCAAGGTGAAATATCACGAAGAAAAAGAAGATATGCAGAAGTGATCTGTAAAATGAAATTTAGTGACTAAATTTGAAAAATTCATTTCACTTTACTGAGGCTTCTTAGTCTTGTACTAAAAAAGAAGATCAATATTTCTATTCTATATTCAAAATGTTATTGATGTTTTATATTTTTCTGTTGCCTGCAAGGGTAAGAATATATATTGTTACATAGTTGTAATTAAAGACAAAACCGATGTTGAAAATAACGCGTTATGAAACCCGTTATATTGCATTACGTAACCTAACGGAACCTCAACGCTACGTAACAACTGGAAATAACTCAGTGCATCGTAACAGTACGTTTTTTACGTTATATTACATAACGTTATGTAAAATTACGTTATGCTACGTTATTTACAATTATTTTTTTAATAATTTATATATTGTTGTTAATTATTATTTTGATTATTAGCAAATTGCTGTAATTTTTTTACTTAATTAGTTGTTGGCTTGTTTGATTGCTTGTGAAATTACTAACTTGTTAATTTAAATTTGTTTCCTTATTTACTTATTGTATTTCTCATCCGATTGCTGAAAATTACTCATTGATTCTATTGAATTTTTAATTGAACTGAAATCAACAATTATAGATAAGATAAATTGAACATTACAAAATATAAATTACAACAATGATTATATCTAGAATTGAAATAAAAAATTAGAATCTTACTTTCTTGTTAAATGATAAATGGAATTACGGCTGCAGACTTGATATAATTTATAAAGATATGTGAAAAAAAAACTTAATATAACAATTGAATAGATTATGTATTACAAAATGGTTTTATATTCTTTTTTTGATATTTTAAATTTATTTTTTAATTTATAAAAATTATTTTATATTGTTTCATATTTATTTTTATTAAATAAATAGGAAATTACATAACCTACATTAAGCGTTACGCTATATGCGACATAACCTAAGAAAGGCAAAACGTTACGTTACCGTTTCACTATTTTAAACATTGGACAAAACTATGTAATGGATATAAGGGCCAATAATAAGCAGCAACAAATTACATGCAGCTAAGAATGAGAATGAGAATGGGCAAGTCCAAGGGCCAACTTTCGGCCCGACCTATTCAAAATTTTGAATTAAAAATGAAATGAATTAATTCGAAATTTTGAATAGGGTGGGCCAAAATTGGCCCTTGGACACGCCCATTCACATCCTACTTACCGCACTTTCCCTTTGAAAGGTTTGGCCCAAATAGCATTTAAGAGGTTGGAAAAAGCCAGTACTTGAACTTTTAACGCAATATAAATATTATTAACTTAGCATGATAAAAAGCACAGACAACTATGATGAGTATAAATTCTTCAGAAGTAGTACCTGGGTCAATGCTAGATCTGAAGTCCTCAAGACAGGCATTTCTGTGTCAGATGAGGAATCATTTGGGTTCAAAGAACTCGAATTGGGTCCATTTACCCGCATCCTTTTGAACAAACTTGGTGGCTGTAATGGCACTGGAAGTGCCTGAACTGCTACGGGGGCTCTGTCGACTTGTCTATGTAGTGGCAACCTCTCAGGTTCGTGGCTGATCACTGAATTTCCAAACCTCAGTTGTGATTGCATATTTTCTGCAAGTGCTCTGATTTGCAATGTTTGCTGACCAGGGGAGTTTGTTTGAGAGGATTCTAGGATGGCCAGAGGTTCTACACTAACTGCAGGAGCAACGACATCCATCATAGTAGGATTAAATAGTTCAGAAGCAAATGGTGTAGTCACGGTTGCATGGTTGGTGATTCGTGTCTCAGAAAGAAACTGACGAATATAAAGATCATGACTATACTTGAAAGGTTTCATGTCTTCTATCTCACAACTATGATTCTCTCTTTGGCTGAAAGACTCACGCCGAGCCCCTACTTGATCAAGACTCGTTGCTGAGTCACTTTGACCATCTTCGCCAATTGTCAAATCAATATCAACTTTTGATGTGTTAGCAGATCTAGTAGATGCACTCTCCTCATGAGAATCCTGCTGTCTTGACATATTTTCTTCATGCGGCTGATCTTTACTTCCGTTATTTTCAATAACTGGCTTCCATGAACCATCAGCGGATATAACTACATTAATAACATCTTGTTCCACTTCTTTTAATATCTGAAAAGGAAAGACATAGTGCACCTGATGGTTAGAATTCATAACTCTAAAAACTACCAAAAATATGTTAACTTTAGTCTTCCTTTTAATGCTGTATAATATACTTATTTTGTGATGGTCTAGTTTCTGTTACTGTAGACAAAAAGGATATGTTGTAATTCTTTTACTCTCATTAACAAAATATTTTTACTTCTAAAAATGTCAACAAATATCTATGTTGTGAGAGAGAGAGAGAGAGAGAGAGACTAGGACACAAGTCCTTCCCATTTTAGGCCATTCTCACGAACGATCCCATATTGTCCAAGTTGATCTACTTTGGGGTGTACAGTAGGGGTGAAACAGGTCAGATTAGGATCAGATTCATGTAAAATCTGAATATGAAGCCTGATAAAGAACTAGGATTCAGACTTGGGTTCACATTGGAACTTCTTTCTGATATTGCATATACTTGTGCAAGTTAGCTGTTGAAAATAATTTTCAAAATAATAGTTGAATTTGTGCCCAGCAAACTTTAAGTTAATGATATGAAACCTCTAGAGAGTTAGCAATGTTGAATCATAGACTAATTGCATATAACAACCCTTCAATGAGGGGCTCCATCTCCATTACTCTCTCCACTCCCTCCTCTTTCCTCTCTTCCATTGACTTATTGACGCAGAACGGAAACCAAATTAGGCTTTGTAGAAGGGGAAATTAAGATTTAATGGTGGAATTTGGAATTTTTGGGGGATTTGGAGAGAACAATTAGGGTTCGGACTTTAGTATCCAAGCGAATCCACGAAGAAAGATTTTCAAAACAATAGCAAATCAGCAAGCTTGGTTTTTTATTTTTTTATTATCATATCATCGTCTGCTTGAAAAATCTATTTACAAGCCTTATTAATAGAAAACAAACAAAATATAGTAAAATCTCTAATAATAAAATCAAATCTAAAAAAAATCTTCAACAATAAAATATAAATCAAATACAAAATCTTCAACAATAAAAACTAAATTAAATCTAAACAGGTCTTCACCAATAACACCTAAATCAAATCTAAAAAGATTTTAAACAATAAACCTATATAAGATCCCTTATTAAATATGGCCTTTATTATCTATAAATCAAATACACTCGCTAATTAGATCAAGCCTTTATTATTCCCATTAATTCCCCTAGACTTCAAATCATTCGTCACCAATGAATACTAAGATATAAAATATCAAACATATCCAAGTTAAACTGATCAGCATCATTGCAAAAAGTATCTCAATCGGGTCATCGTGGCAGACAAAGAACTGTAGCCCGTGCATCAAGTCTGAATTAAAGCAGTGGAGATAGAACTATAGCTCGTACATCACGTCCGAACTAAGACGATGGATGTGAATCTGACTTCTGTAATAGATCGGGGCTAAACTGGAAAGTGAATCTGGCAAGCCACAGATGAACCAGGGGGTGAAGATTAGATTTGATTCATTAGGATTTTGAACTCTATTAAGATATTTGAAAGGTGTATTTATTCCATTAGAATTTTGGATTCTATTAGGATTTTATTTGTTGGAGTTTTCCTATAAATTAGCTCTGTATGGAGTATTTTGGAGACAATTGGATATTGAATAAAAAAAATTAAATTTTGAGAAACTGCATAGATTCCCTATGATCAAAAAAAAAAAAATCTCTCATCGTGGATTCATTGAGAGTGGCCGCGGATTCGCTGGGTGGATTCTCCAATCTTTTGTGTTCTTCCCGAATTTTATCTGTTCTTCCCTAATTCTCCCAAAACCCTAATTTCCCAAATCCCTAACCCTAATCTGCTTCCATCCTGCGTCAAATTAGATTCTCTCTCTAGGTATCGAGGCCTGAATTTCATCCACATCTCTATCTTCTTCCTTCCATCTTTATCTTCTCTTTGATTTTATATTTTTATTATTTTTTTTTAAAAAAGAGTACAGATTTGCAAAAAAAAAGCAAAAGAAAAAAGAGGGAGAAAGGGGGGGAAAAAATTCAGATTAGAAAAAAAGGAGAAGAAAGAAACAAATCAGATCTGGGAAAAAAAGATTTGTACAGAAAAAGAAGAGGGAAAAAAAGTTATATAAAAAGTTGTGCTTTATTTGAGAGACCCGCTCCAGATCCAACGCAATTTCAAATTGGGTTCAGTTAAGATCAAGCCTATTAAGCATAAGCAAATCCATTAAGAGAAATTTGGTGATTCGAAGCCTATTTGGATACCGAACTTGAACCAATTTCGAGCCACCATCTTCGGGTATTTTTTGAACTTTTTGAGCTAAAATTTTGAGTTGATTATACATGAAGTTCATATTCCATAGTCGCTACATTAACACAAATACTAAAATATCACAAGTTGAATGTGATATATATGCTACTATATCCGTTTTTTACGGTTTTAACGATCGACAAAATTATGAAGATTGGGAGAATAATTTGTAAAATTTCTTAAGATATTTTAATCCAACATCAGCACAGAAATATCGTTATACTCGACAAAAGTTGGGTAGAAAAGCTTATACTTAAAGTAAAGAGTATAAATTATGTTTGGATTGAGACATCTTGCAATGTCAACTTCGTAATCGATATGCTCAACATTGCCTTCCAAATTTATTATCATTATCTCACTAATTTCTATCGTTTAGGTCCAAAACAATGACTGAAGATAAAAAAACTTCAATATATAATTGATGAACTTGAAAATGCAACCAAATACTTACCAGTATCAACAAAAGACCCGAACAACCACGTCTTCGAAAGTACAGTGAGCAAAGAGATAAGTTAAATGGTTAACGATGATAGTATCGCCAATAAGGTCGAAACAAATATTTCTATTTTTTATGGTGAATGTATTTTGTAGTCTACACTGGATACAGAAGTTCATGATGAGCCACTATTAATGCTAAATGGACTTTTTTTTCCATCCATAGAAATTGAAAATACAAAAGTTAGATTTTTGACGATCTCTCAACGGAATCAATTGCGAAATCTCAGCCACATAAAGATGCACATGATGATCATGTTCATGAAGAAAGGCCAACAGAAATACCTCTTACTCTCCTATATGACATGTCCATAAAACTTACAGTTTATTTGGAAAATCTCCTGCTAAAGTTTCACAAGAAGTTTCGCCGACAAATCGTATTTATCAATAGTACTTGCAAATCAGTTGAAGATATACAAAGAGTGCAGAAACTTCCTGTCCAAAATGAGACTTCGAACAGAAAAGAAATTGTTGATAATAAAGTAAAAACTTCAGTTCCTCTTGAGGGATTCCTTACAGGAATTATGAGAAAATTACCAATTCAACATACAGATTCAGATGAAACTTCGAAGAGGATTGCTTCCACTATTTATGGCCAAAATATTTTGTGAGATCCTTATATCAACTCGACTTTCAATGAGATCCATTCTTTTACTTCCATTACAAGTGGCTATTGAGATCTACAACCATCGAAAACTAATTTACGCAAGAAGCCAGTTCCCTCTCCATCGACTTGGTTCAGATGTGATGCGCAAGTTACAATTGTTCGACCGCCATCGTGACCTAATTGACATGCTTCGTAGAAAGATGCAAATCAGTTCAATCCAGACGTGTTTAACATTTCTTATCTCCGCATTTATCGGAAATGAATGATTTGAAGCCAAGGAGAATTGATGGAAATCAGATTTGATTCTATTATGATTTTATTAGGATTTTAGATTCTATTAGGATATTTGATAGGATTTTTACTCTATTAGGATTTTGGATTCTATTAGGATTTTATTTGTTGGAGATTTCTTATAAATTAACTCTGCATGAAATATTCTGGAGATAATTGGATATTGAATAAAGAATTATTTTAAGAAACTGCTTGGATTCGTTGTGTTCGAAAAATAAAATCTCTCATCGTGGATTCGTTGAGAGTAGACGTGGATTCACCTGGATGGATTCCCGAATCTTTTGTGTTCTTCCCGAATTTTATCTGTTCTTTCTCAATTCCTCCAAAAAACTAATTTTTCAAATTCCTAACTCTAATTCGCTTCCATCCTGCATCACCAGGCCTGCCTTCCCAACAAATCGAATATCACTAGTAGTTTGTTATAGCTGTCAAAATTATTATTTTGTAACATGTTATTCACCTTTTTGTCAGCAGTTTGAATAGTAGCTCTATTAATTGCAATAAAAGAACTGGGAAGCATTGTGTATCTTCTATTAAAAGATAGCGAGGCTAGAATCATAAATCTCAACTTACTTTGGACTGAAAATTCTTGCATTTTTTTTAACATCGATAAGTTATTTGTAAATATTATCAGTAAATACGATTTGTCGATGGATTCTCTTTCGGAAGTTTTACAGGAAATGTGCCACTAAGACTCTAGGTTTGATGGGAATGCCATATAAGCATGTAAAAAGTACTTCTGTAGGTTTCTCATGAAAATGGTCATAAAGTGCATCCATATGCGGTTAAAATTTCAGAGCTAGTTTCACTAATATATCTTCAGAAATATGAACAATTGGCTTTCATGAGCTTCAACATTTTAGGCTGGATGTCACATACAACATCAAAAAGGAAAATATCTACCGTGATCATACGCATTATGTCCTCATCGTCATTCTTCTAACTTCTTTCATCCCTTGTCTCGCTATAGTTCCGAATATAAATGTTCAGATTTTTTTCGAGCCTAGCAAGTCTTTCGTTGCTTCTAGCAAGCCATAGATCAAATCTTTGAAACTCATCAATGAAAATTGAAGTTTTGCTTCAGTCCTAGAGGAAAACTCGTGAGTCACAAGGACTCGGAAACAACTCAAAATGCGCAATTTCTTTAAATTGGTTTAGATGATGGCTTCTTCACAGGGACGAATTTGATGATGTTGATAATATATGGATGATGGCTGCTCTATTGGAGAGGTGGAATTTTTAGCTCTGATACCAATTTGACACAGGATTGAAACTAAATTAAGGCTTGTGGAAGGAAAAAAATAAAGTTTGACGGTGGAATTTGAGAATTTTGCGATTTTGAGAAGAACAATTATGGTTCGGGTCTCAACACCCAGACGAATCCGTGCCCACTTTCAACAAATGTATGAAAAAATATTTCCAAAACAATACCAAACCAGCATGCTAGGATTTTAATTTTCAATATCGTATCATTATCTGCTTGAAAATTCTGCTTACAAGCCTTACTAATAGAAAACAAACAAAATCTAGTAAAACCCCTAACGATAAGGTCAAATCAAAAAAAAAATTCCATAATAAAACCTAAATCATATCTAAGATCTTCAACAATAAAATCTAAATCAAATATAAAAAGATCTTAAACAATAAAACCGAAATAAAAATCCTTAATCAGATATGACCTTTATTATCCAAATCAAATAAAATCACTAATCAGATATGGCCTTTATTATCCCAATCACTTCTTTATTATCTTTCTCCCATTTCGATCTTCTCTCTTACTTTATATATCTGGGGAAGGAAAAAGTGTTAGAAGATGGTGGAGTAATGACTAAGAGAGGGAAGAGAGAGAGAAGAGTGAAGAAAGAACTCAGTGGAGATGGATGGGGGAGGGGGGAGGTTGGAGGAGAAACAGAAGAAAATAAGAATGAAAGAGAGAGGGGGAAGAGAGAGAGGGAGGGAGGGGGAGAGAGAGAGTTGCATAAAACCCTTGTAATGAAAGTATATTTACGAAATTAATGCTAAAATTTGACAATATTAACTCTCGAAGGGTGTTATCGACTAATTATATTGTTTAGGAGGTATAAGATATAATAAGCCACAAGGTTTTTTGCACAATTTACCATAATTTTTTATAATTTTCTATCTATAGTAATCTAAATACTTTTTAATTAAACATAATCAGACATGCACTACATACATTATTGTACAACAATTTTAATTTTTATTATTGGGTTTAAAGATCATGAATGTTCACAACTGAATCCTACAACCAAATAAAACATTTTGCTAAGATTTATGGTTAATGCATGACTAAGGTTTTCACATTCAACTTTGATATCCAAACCCATTAAATGTCCAAGCAGTTAACAGGCACGATTTACACAAGTTTACACCATTTATAGTGCCTAAAGTCTAAAAATCAAGTGAGATAAAGATTTTTTTACCATGCATGAACGAAGTACAAAATGGGCATCCAAAAGTAGCATTTTGCTTAGATTTATGGTTTTGATCATACAATTTCTCAGTCCAAAGAATTGATCTGATCAATAAACGTAAAAAAAACCCTTACACGCAAAAATAGTTGAGACCCAATTTTTTTTGGGTCTCAACTATTTTAGACTATTTGAGCAACTTGCTATTCAGGCACTTCATTTTGTGCCCAACTGATATATAAATAAATTAAAAAAAAGGTCAAAACCATGTGATTTTTGTTTTTAAAAACACTAAAAAATGAAGATCGACTTGAATGGAGGTGGAAAATGAACTAGCTTCTTCAAAACAGATTAGAACGGGAGGGGCATGCCTCCGATCCTTTCTACATACAGTGGAAAAGACTCCAACTTCCCCAATTTTTACTTCCATTAGACCTGGCATCGTTGGTCTCCATCTCCAAGATTAATGCATACCATAAGTTACAGATGACAATATTTATTTGACCTTCGATCAAGCGGATACAAAATTCACAATTTTCTAAAAGCATAACCCTTTATGCAACTGATGGATGGGAAATGAAAATTATAATTCATGTTATTTGGTATGCGTGGAACCTAAGTGTGAAAAGCAATACAGTTGGTCTAATGGACGTAAAAGTTGTGAAAGTTGGAGCATTACTGCAGCAGGAAGAAATTTTTCTCTATGCCATTTGATACCCATTAATCTCTGTGTCCAGCTTTAAAAAAGTTAAATATTTACTTCACACACACACACACAATTCAACATGCTTTAGCACATCATAAATAAAGGACTAGAGTTATCATCTCAAATTTAGTTATCAAAACAAAGAAATAAGAAATTTTATATGAAACCTAAGCAAGAAAAAGTAGTGTTTCATGTCTGAGAAACAGATATGGATATGGTAAATGACATAACCAATCCGTATCAGATCCATGTACATCCCTAGGTAGTGTAAGCAAAATACCATTTATATGGCTGCGGAGTAATGCCCCATTTGATGTTGGATAGATTTCAGATGAATGGTGGGGCTCATTTATAAGAAAACAAAAGATTTATTTTTAAACATTAAACTTAGATAGAATGAACAAGCAAGTTCGGACTGTGGGGCTTACTTATAAGAACACAAAAAAATTTAGTGCTCATTTTTAAACAAACTTAGGTAGAAAGAACAAGCGAAGAACTTGCCTTGACCATATTTTGATCAATACGCAGGTCAATGAAACTAACAGTCTGGTTACAGCATGGACAGCGCCAGCCTGGCTTTCTTGAGTTCATCTCCATGAAGTTATTGTAGTCAAAGCACTACAATATATAGATATAAGACAACATATATTGATAAGGTAACACCAGAGAGTATGAACAGAGGGTTACCTGGTGGTGTCTGCAAAGATGACCTTTAACAGGAGTTTTTATACGCCTAAAGCTGTACATGATAGGACAAAGAAATACAAGATATCAACAACATTCAGTAAAATAGTGTGGAGATCCCATATAGGATAATAACTCTATTCCCAAACTCCAGTTTAAAGAACTTGTTATTCTTTTATTTTGGCTTCCCCAAATATTGATACAGTAGTTATTGGAAAATAAACGAGAATAAACAATGAAATCAACTCAACTTTTCAAGCCTGAAATTAATGACAAAAAAGATTACAGAACTTGAGTTAACCATTTGCAAATAATGAAAGTAGTTGATACAGAGTCAGTGTCCTAATTCGTTGTAATGCTAGGAACGGTATAAATTGAAACATGGAATTGAGTTAATAACCATTATTTGCCAAATAGTTTTATTACCAGTAATTGCAATTATCAGCAAGATATAGATGGGGATATGTATGCTTTTATATGACTAGCATTACTCAAAGTTTCATTACCTTGCAACATTAGTAGCAGATGAAAGATACATGTGCTATGCTTTATCATGTATATGAAATTGACAGTGATTAAGATAATAATTAACAAGTATCCTAACCGTCGTATATCTAATTAACATGTAAAAACCTAAATCAAAAAGTGTTAAACAAGGGATATTTCAGCTATACAACCAAACAAACAAGAGATTCCAACGAAAGAATAAATCCACCCATAACACTCTGTAGCAAACATAAGAACAAATAAATAATCTATCACAACACAGTTAATTGATGTGAAAAGTACAATGCCAGAAACAAGTGGGGCAAAATGCTGGGAGATGTGTACGATGAAACCTGATATGTCGGGAATATTAACTGAAAAAAAAATGTACCTATATCCAACTTCACATCATCGTGGTGAATGCTCAAAAATACCAGGCCAAGGACATTCGAAACAGTCATAACAATGGGCACTATCTATCGTTTATATCCCGAGTGTCATTTCTAAGTACTATTGCTTGAAATCGCAAGCGGAAGATGTCAACTGCTGCCAAAATGTCAAGGAAGAGAGAGAGGGGGGTTTTTTTTTTTTTTTTGGGGGGGGGGGGTGTGGTTGGGGTGAAGGTGGGGTGGGGTTATGGGGGGAACTTGGATTGAGTCCCCTGTTTAACTCTCATTTGAGAAACCCTTGAACTTTTTTTGAGAAAAAAAGGGCAGAATCTACCCAGCCAGCAAGCTATATTTCTCATATCCTTCAATTTTCCACAATAAGGCAGCAAGCTACGTTTCTCAAATCCTTCTATAGTAGTTCCCTCTAAGAAAAATAATTAAAAAAACCATAGAATTTTACATGTAATAACCTCCAAGCATGAGTACGCCTACAGGGTACTATTGTATTGATATTACCTTGTTGATCGTTGTTAGGATTTTTGATCCTACATGTGGCAGATCGTGCTAAAACTCATGAAGATCCAGTCCAAACACTTGAGTACAAACCAAACTCAAGGTTGATAAAGACCAATACGACGGATACGATAGACAAGCTGATTTGACTAAGTTACAACGAGAATCTTAAGAAGGTGCCACTACAAAAGTGTAGAGCTCTGAATGATCTCTGTAATGATACCAAGATCAGTTAAAGTGGAGTTTGGATGGAAAAGTTATAATTGCTCAAAACTAGAAAAAAGCAGCTTCAAGAATTGAAGAATACTGTGCAGCAATATCAATTTCAAACCAAGTTTTAAAATTGATCCGAGCATAACTGGAAAAATATATGTAGGAAGAAGTTGTAGAGTTTTGAGTCATCTGTCCAACGACACTTGGATCACCGAAATCGGACTTAAGGATAAGAAATTCCAGCCATTTTACTGAAGTACTACTGGACTACTAAAAGGCTATCGACAGCGCCTTTGATAACCCTAACTGAAACACCCCTATCATAATGTACAATTGTTGAAGGGGTTGTTGAAGTGGCTTTGGACAGCAGAACACAACACACGTGTTCCAAGGTGTTTTTTGGTGACTTTCTTATGAGATTAAAGTTGGCAAGTGATTTCTTTTGGATCCTTTGATTTAATTTGGACATGATTAAAAGAGAGTTTGTGGGTTTATTTGGAGAATGTAAATTTTATTTATATGTCATCATCTTTAACCTAGCAAAAAAAGGGAAGAAAAAAAGCGAAAAGCGAGCTTACCAAGAGAAATAAAAAAGAGATTTTTATTTAAGGAGTTTTTGGTTCATGGTTTGTAGAGATCAACGTCCATCGAGAACTCCAATTTGTAGATGAATACTTGAGCTATTGTTATGATAATTTCCACTCGTTTGTAACTGTTTTACAATTCAACATTTGTAGATATGCATCTTGAGTGGTCAGTCGTTACTAGATTTGAGATAGTTTGAGTGTAGAAATCTATCTGTGACTGTCTAGCAGTAGATCTTAGACAATTTGTCAGTGGTGACAGTCTAGTACCTGTATTCAAATCGCTATAATTGATTTGAAATCATAGTGCAGTTTTTCTGTAGTTTTTTCCCCGCTTGGATTTTCACGTTAAAAATCTTTGTTAATCTATGTAATGATTTTATATTTATTTTGTGTTTTGATTGATTAATTATTCTTAATAATTGGTGCATAAATTGATATCAATTGAATAACAGACACTTCTGCAGTAGCTAGCCTGCTTTTCAATTGGTATCAAAGCATCATATTATTTGGGACTGTGTCAAGTCTGGTTGAGCATGTGCTAGTTTTTCAATTGGTATCAAAACAAGTCAATTCTATTAAAATTCGATCTAGTTTTTTTTTTTTTGATGGATATTCCTAAAGAAGCACAATCAACCAACCCTTGTTAGGTGCACAAAATTATATTGCTTTTGCATCTTCTAAATCTACTTGTGGGTGTTTCAAGTGTCTAGGTGTCTCAGAGAAAATACTTATGACTTTGATGAAGAGATTGATAAGACATGACAATTTTTATGAGGAGGCTTTAAAACTTGATAAGCAAAATATTAAGTTGTTCTTGAAATATAAGTTGTTGAAGAAAAAGAAAGAAAACTTCTATTCATAGCCTTGAAAAAGAATTGAAGAATTAGAAACTGAGAAACAAAAATTGTTGCTTGATAGTAACTCAATACTTGGGAGCCTAAAAGAAAGTCAAGCTTCCAATGTCAAATTGGAAATGAGGTAAATACCTTGAAATCTAATTTTCACAATCTAACACATCTCTCGAAAAATTGGTTGCAAGTAAATCAAAGTTGGATGAGATTTTAGAAGCTCAAATCATTGGGAAGAAGAATTACGGACTCTGTTACGCTAGCATAGGGACTAACCATCCTTATACTCTAGGAATCTTATTAGCCTCCATTGTAGCCGAGGATGTCAAGGCAAAGGTAATTAATCGGGTAAAAAAACACCAAGAACTAAGGTTTGCTAAACATATAACAAACATCACCGTTAGCTACCAGTACATCAAAGCCAGCTCCCCAATCTTCGTTTGTGAAAGCCACACTGATAAGGTAAAGACTTCTCTAGGCATTGTAATCGTCAAGGGAAAGTTTAAAGCTCCACCAAAACTAATGCATCTCCTACCACTGCAAAGGCAAAGTACAAGGTAATTACTCCACAATCAAGGAATGGAAATCTCAACAAGGTTAAATTGTCACCATTGTGGTAGATTATGGTCCCTTACAGGTAATTAGTAGAGTTAGTTGATACTATAATTAGAAGTAGGATTAATATTTTGTGTGTGCAGAAGACTAAATGGGTAGGTGAGAAAACTTAAGTCATATAACCTTGGAGTTATAAACTTAGATATACGGGTAGAGATAGAAATCGTTATAGGGTAAGTGTGATCATAGATAAACAATTAATTGGGGATGTAGTGGAGGTTAGGAGGAAGGTGATAAAATTTTATTAGTTAAACTTATTTTAGATAGAGAGATTTTTAATATCATTAGTGCCTATGCACCACAAGTAGGACTTAATGAATCCAGTAAACATCAATTTTAGGAGGATCTAGATAAAATAGTACAAAAATTACCTACTAGAAAAAAAACTATTTATTGGTGGTGATCTCAATGGCATGTAGGAACTAGTCGTAATGGGTTTGATAGTGTTCATGGAAGATTTGGTTTTGGAGAAAGAAATAAAGCAGGTAATTCAATTCTAGATTTTGTTTTATCTTATGATTTGATTTTAGTGAATACTTGGTTTAAAAATAGAGTTTTTCACTTGATTACTTTTAAAAGTGGATCGAATGCGAGCCAAATAGATTTCTTTTTAATTAGGATGATAGATAAAACTAGTTGTATCGATTGTAAGGTAGTGTCAGGTGAGAGTGTACTTACCCAACATAGACTCTTAATTTTAGATATTCAGATTAGGAAGAGTCTTAGAAAAATTAAGTATAAATTAGATCCTAAAATTAAGTGGTGGTGATTAGAAGGTAATCAAAAAGTTTTTGTAGATATAGTAGTATAAGAAACAGATTGGAGGGACCATGATGATCCTAATGTAACATGCAAAAATATGGCTAGCTGCATTAAAATGATAGCTAAATATATATTTTGTAAGTCGAGGGGCGGTGCTCTACTATGTAAGGATACATCATGGTGGAATGAAGAGATAAAAAAATGTTATTAAGATCAAGCGAGATCTTTATAGAGATTTGAATAATAATAATAATAATAATGGAATAAGTTTTGAGAAGTATAAACTAGCGAAGAAGGAGGCTAAGAAAGTTGTTCGGGATGCCAAAACTAAATTATATAAACTAAATTATATAAACAAGTGTACGAGAAGTTGGATAATAAAAAGGCAGAAAAGAATATATATAGAATTGCTCGAATAAGAGAGAGAAAGTTTACAGACTTATGTATTGTAAAGTGTATTAAAAATGAGCAGACGATTCTAATTCGAGACGAAAAGATTAAAGAAAAATAGAAAGATTATTTTGATAGATTATATAATTATAGTTTTACTCAAGATTTGGGAGATCTTACTATTCAATGTGAGAATATGAATCGTAGTTTTATACGCAGAATTAAAAAGTCTGAAGTAAAAGAGGTTTTGAAGAGAATGAAATCAAGAAAAACTATTGGTCCAGATGAGATTCCTATAGAGGTATGGAGATATTTAAGAGGTATTGGTGTGAGGTGGCTGACAGATCTTTTTGACAAGATTTGGTAAACTAAGAAAATGCCAAATGAATGGAGAAAGAGTACCCTAATACCTCTGTATAAGAATAATGGTGATATTCAGAGTTGTTCTAACTATCGAGCAATAAAACTTATGTGTCACACTATGAAGTTTTGAGAAAGGGTAATTGAATATAGATTGTGACAAACTGTTAAAATATCAGAGAACCAGTTTGGATTTATGCTGGGGCGATCTACAACAGAAACTATTCATTTACTTTGTCAACTTATAGAGCGATTTCGAGAGAGAAATAGAAATTTGCATATGGTATTTATTGACTTAAAGAAAGCCTATGATAAGGTACCACGAGATATATTTTAGTGGATATTGATGAAGAAAAGAATTCCCATCAAATATATCGACATAATTACGGACATGTATGATGGAGTAGTGATCAATGTCAGAACATGTGGTAGTTTAACAAGTGATTTTTCTATCACAATTGGATTGCATCAAGGATCTGCACTGAGCATGGATGAGCTTTCTAGAACTATTCAGGATGAGATATCTTGGTGTATGCTATTTGCTGATGATATTATCTTAGTTGAGGCAAAAGTAAGGGTAAATGTCAAGCTAGAGTTATACAGTCATACATTAGAATTTAAAGGTTTTAAATTGAGTAGGTCTAAAACAGAGTATATGGAGTGTAAATTTAGTAAACGACGGACCATAAACTATAATGTTGTAAAACTGGATGGGCAAAAGATACAAATAAGCAGTCAGTTTAAATATTTGGGTTCTATTATTTATAATGGAGAGTTCGATAATGATGTTAACCATAGGATACAAGTTGGTTGGTTAAAATGGAGGCAACGGGAGTATTATGCGATCGTAACATTCCGTTAAGACTGAAAGAAAATTTTTATAGGACTGCTATTAGACCAGCTTTGTTATATGGCACGGAATGTTGGGCTATAAAGAATCATTCACAGAAGATAAATGCAGCAGAGATGCACATGCTCCGCTGGATATGCAACATTAGGATAGATAAAATGAGAAATTAAGATATTCGTGCTAAACTAGGTGTAGCTTCTATCGATGAGAAGATATGAGAAAACCGATTACGATGGTTTGGTCATGTGCAACGTAGACCTACAAATGCACCAGTTCAACAAGGGGAGTTTATTAATGTAGGAAAAATTAAAAGAATAAAGGGAAGACCGAAAAAAAAATATGGATGGAGGTGATACGAAAAGATATGGATTCTAGATGTTTAAATGAGGAGATATTAATTGATAGAAATGAATGGAGGACTATCAAAGTGATCGATCCGGCGTGATTCTTTTTTGGTTCATGTAGCCTACCCCAAATACTTGGGATGAAAGGCTTAGTTGTTGTTGTGGTAGATTAGGGTACATCGCGCTAATTGTATTGATATTTTATATTCTCAATCCCTCAGAAATTGTAAAAACAATATATGGATAGAAAAGTCAAAATTGAATGATAGTACTCAATCCCCAAAATTTGTAAAAACAAGAAAGATATGAATAGAAAAGTCAAAATTGCAACCTTTTACACTCAAAAGATCTACTCATCTTAGGAGTACTATAAGGGTTTGCATAAATGAGTAATACAGCTTAGGACATGCACTTCATGTATCCCTTTACTATGGCTATAACTATGATAACCTAATGTTTGATCATTTACTTGTATTGATGGTGATTTATTGTGTTATGGTTAATATAATTGTTAGACTTATTAATATTCATGTATAGATAACTTTTATATTTGACACAAAAAGTAAACTGAGTTTATTACATATATCCAATTTCAAGTATGACCGTACTTATTACTCCCGGTTGATGAAAAATTGATTAAAAAAATTTCAAAGAAAATGTTCCTAGTGGTGGGAAAGGACGACCAATATTGATAGTAATGTGTTCTAAAATTTATAATTATGATTACTTCTCATGAGTGAAAGTCATTGTCACAAAGTAGGGAGTATAAACTGATCGAAGATAAGATGGGGAACTGAAAAGAAAAATATAGAGGTATAAATTCATTAAAAAAGAGAAATGTTGAAAAATATAAAAAAATCTTGAATAGCACATTTCAAGCGGAAAATTGTTTGAAATAACAATCATATTATGAAACTTGATATATATTGCTGACAAATTCATGAAATATGAGATGCGTCTCTATGACTTTGTTTTGAAGATTTCTAACACATGAGACTCGAGCATAATTTAGAGTTTTTTTACACTTGTGTATCAATATATACATTTAATGGTGATTACTTGAAATTAGATTACTATGTGAACTTTGCGTGACTCACTTAGTATTCTAATATGGATATCAATATCTTTTTGTGTTTGTTAATTTCTAACAAACAAAGAGGAATAGTATATATTGAGGTATATTGAATTCCATGGGGGAGTATATATGCAGGGGAGGCGATATTGATTTCATGGTGCACTTGTACTATATATGAGTGCATGTTCTTGTTGTTTTGTTACATTTCGAGAATATATGCATTTGGTCGTGTTTTATTATTTTTGGTGTGCAAGATATCTGCATCATATGCTGAATAGAATGTTTTTTCACAAAATTGCCACAGGAAGATTATCTGGATTTTTTTTATCCTACATATGTGGAAAGTCATACCAAAACTCATAAAAATCCAGTCCAAGAACTTGAGCATAAACCAAACTTAAGGTTGATAAAAACCAATACGACAGGTACGGTAGATACACTGATTCGACAAAGTTACTACGAGAATTTTAAGAAGGTGTCACTACAAAATTATAAAGCTATGAACGACCTCTGTTATGACACCAAGATTAGCTAAAATGGAGTTCAAACGTGAAACTATAATAGTTCAAAGTTGGGAAGAAATATCAGCAAGAATTGATGAAGTCTGTGCAACAACATCATTGCAAGCCAAGTTTTAAAAGTGATTTGAGTAGAACTGGAAAAATATGTGTAGAAAGAAGCTGCAAAGTTTGAGTCATCTTTCCCATGGCTCATTGATCACCCATATAGGACTTCAAAATCAAAAATTACAGCCATTTTATTGAAGTGCTATTGAACTGCTAAAGGATTGTCATCAGTCCCTTTAATAGACCTCACTAAAACATCCCTATCACAGGGTAGAGTTGTTGAAGGGGCTGTTGAAGTGGCACACGTGCTCCAAGGTGTTTTTGGGCATTCCCTTGTGGAATTTAAGTTGGAAAGTGATTTCTTCTGGATTTTTAGATTAAACTTCAACAAATGTGATTAAAAGAGAGTTTGAAGGTTTATTTGGAGAGGGTAAATCCTATTTATATATCGTCATCTTCAACCAAGCAAAAAATAATAAGGGAAGAAAAAAGGAGAAAAGAGAGCTTCTCAAAAAATAAAAATAAAAAAGAGATTTTTGTTAAAGGAGTTTTCGGTTCGTGGTTTTTAAAGATGATCAACATCCAGATCTCCAACATGTAGACGAATACTTAAGCTATGATTATAGTAATTTCTACTGATTTGTAATTGTTTTATAATTTAATATTTGTAGATCTGCATCTTGAGTGATAAGTCATTACTATATTTGAGATAGTTTAAACGTCGAGATCTGTATGTGATTGTCTAGAAGACGAGTAGATCTTAGACTATTGGTCAGTAGTGACAGCACTATATCTCTATGAATTGCTGTTGGATATAGCAGTCTTTGGCAAGGCATCAGAGCACCAACATTTACAAGATCCTTGGCTTAAACCTCTCAGTTGCACAGTGCTCAGAAGCAGCAGTACATCTCAATGAACTAAACGTGTTCGAGGACTGCCAAAAGATTCCAAGGACGTAGCACCTCTGGGTGTCAACTGATACAGATTATCAAGAAAGTAAAAACTAATCAGAGAGCTTAAATATTGCATGTGCTTCCTGGGTGATGTTATACCCAGAAATCACAGTAGATGAAACTGGTTAATTGAAATGTGCTGGAGAATTTCCACTACGAGAATCAAATCAGTATGGATCAGGCATCCCAAGAGCATAAGACACTGGGTAATATTGTCCATGACCAGAAACGAAACATAAGAAAAAGGAAGTTAATAATATCATGGGTTCAAAGGCGTCCACAAAGCCCCTCTATCTAATTCCATTATCTCATCTTACCCCTTAAATTTCTAAACATACTTCTAAGGGGTATGTTACTAAAAAGAAAATGAAAAGAGGGATGTGACTAAAACCCCAAAACAAAACTCATGTATGCGCCTTTGGTGCAACGGCGTGAAAAGTGAAGGGCAAGCGACGCCTTGGGACAACGTTTTAGCTTTTACAGCTTTAGTTGGACATAGCCAGACTCCAACCCAAGAAAGGCCAAGATGATTTGGGTGCCGTGGGCACATTCAAATTGTTGTTAGTGACATCATAAAGTCCCTAAGAATTTACCAAAACTCTAAAGATATTAGTGCTCAGAAATTTAGCTTTATAGACTAGGGTTTTTAAAATATTATCCTCTCAAATTTCTCATATTTAGATTACCTCCGAGATCTTTATATTTACCAACTTACCCAAAAAGCCATTTGAGATCGAATAATTCTACCCCTACCTGTTACACTAACTGAATAAAAAAGGAATACTTTTTTCCAAAGTGCCTGACTGATTAAAGTATCAGCCTAAATTCAATCCTCTTTCCACCTCTCCTCCCCTTTCCCCTCTCCAACCAAATCCGACCAACACCTACTCATTCAATTCTCCTTCCTCCCACAATCCCATATCCAAGTTCATTACCAAAGCTGAAATTGAATTCCAATCACCTCCTCTTCACCCATCTTGGTCACTCCAAAATTTTAGTACTCGTGCTCTATGTTCCGATCCCCTTAGCCGCCTTTAATATTGTGGGAGTATTGAAGGACTTGAATGGGCTGAGAGCTGAAGAAGTCCCAAATCATTGCTTAAAAAGGATGAACTATGAGCTCCCAAGATCTGATGGCATATAGGTTGGCATTTGGGAAAAGAAGAGGGGCATTGGGTTTTGGGAGAAGGCTGTAGGTAGTGAAGGTAAGGGAGAGGATGCCATCGCCGATAGTGTATGTCAACCACCATGCTGTGGCCATGCTCATCTTCTCCGAAAGTGGAGAGGGAGGCAACATCAAAATTCAAGATATGAGAACGGAGAGTGGGAAGAGATTTATTACGTTTATAAACTTTATATTCTTTATTTGGCACCCCTTTTCTTGTTCTTTGTTTGATTTTCAAGGGAGAGATGAAGGGCTTAGTGTGAGCAAGGAATGAGAAAGAAAAGAAATATGAAGAAGGGGTGAGGGTACAATGGCTGCTTTACACGTTTCCTGTCCAAACATAAATAGATGGTAAGTTAAGGGGTACAATAAGTGAATCACTTTGATCTCAATTAATATGGAAGGTAAATTGTCACATATTAACTTTGGGGTTTAATTTTCTAAATGTAGGAGATTTGAGGGGTATTTCTCTAAACAATCCTATATTCTAACACCTCGCTGCAGGTCGAATATCCTTTCATCTTTTTTTTTTCTTTTTCTTATTTTGAGGAGGGGGTGCAAAAGATGGAGATTCAGCACAATGTTACATTTTAAACCGTGTTCTCAGCTTGGTTCAGCTTGAAGGCGGTGTGCATCCATCAGTAGAGCCAAGTTGAGCTAATCAGAACAGATATGGGAAGATTGATGTTTGCAATCAAGATTAATGTGAGATTGCTAGAATGTACTGCACTGATACTTGGCCTATAAGGAATATTGATAAGTCATCAAAATGAATAACTATGTGTAGCACTAAAATTTTAGAAAGTTATCTAAACCATGGTTATTATCCCCATAAAAACAAGATTGCTGCATATACAGTACATAATTTTGGCTTAAAAAACCAAAATACTTCTGCATAAAATATTCCAGGAGAAGTACAATGGGCGTAAATTCCAGCATAGTTTACATTACCTGATTGGGCAATTAAGTGTTATTCTTGATGCACCCTCAATTATTTCAGAATCTGCAACACCAAAAAATGTGGAAGAAAAGACCATATTAGCAGTGCATACTAAGAAACTTCAAAACAAACAATAATACTTTTCTTGGTACTAATTCCTTCCATCCAATGAGTCTTATCAGTGTTGACAAAGAAAAATCATAATGATCTGCGTATCAAGCTAAATAGAAGTTAGTTTGGAGAACTTTTACAACACAGCTCAAATGCAGTCCTCTTTGGGTATCATTTCAAATTTGCAGCACTAAGAGAGGCTGAATTTCTAAAGATGATCAACCACAGGTCAACAAGAAGCGCTGAAGCTTAAACACGGATCATCTACTAAAAGAGAGAGAGATCCACATTTTTTTTTAAACCATAACTAAAACACGACCCTCATTTAGTCGCGTTTCATGTCTAAAATATTAAGGAGTAGAAATTATCCCTATATTGACCTCAACGAGGGTCTAAATATATATGATGAGCTGCTAAAATCTAAAACGCAAATCATCGACCAGAGAGATCACTTTCCAGTCAAGAGCTAAAATGTGACTTCCAATGGGTTGCATTTCGACCTTAAAATATTAAATGAGGGAAAACCTCCCTAATCTAGTTAAACATGGATCATCAGTCAAGGAGATCCGCGTTTCAAACCGGATATAGTTAAAACGTAGATCCTCTACCAGAGAAATCCATGATCCGCGTTTTAAGCCAAGTTAAGACGCGACCCTCATTGAGTTGTGTTTCATCTCTAAAACACTAAAGGACGAAAATTATTCATACTTTCATTCAGACGCGGGTCTAAACAACGGGTCTAAACAAGAAAGATGAGTTAATAAGAGTTAAAATGTGAATCATCGACCAGAGAGAGATTCGCATTTCAAGTCATAAAAAAGCTAAAACACGAACCCTTTTGGATCACGTTTTGACTTTAAATCTTCAAAGGATAAAAATCATCCTTATTTGCATCCAAACGTGGGTCTAAACATGACAAATGAGCTGCAAAGAATCAAAACACGGATCTAAGGATGAAACCTGCATTTCAATTATAAATCCAGAAGATTTAATATAATAGTTACAAATCAACGAATTTAAATCAAGAAATTAATCCTCTTTTAAGAGAATTTTAATTGGTCAGTTATATCAATTCAAAAGTCTCAAAATCTCCATAAATAGCCAAGATTTGGGCTAAAAAAGAGATTGGATATCTGAGCACTTGTGCTAAGAGACCAGAGTTCAAAGGAGATCTGTTCAAAGCTCTAAAAAAGGTGCCAATTTAGGAAGTTCTTGCTCGGATTATCAATGGAGAATAAGATCGACCTCCACAGCTGCTAGGAACCCCAGATTAAAAAAAAGAGGAATCTTTGTTCCTTATCTTCTGTAAACGGACAGCCATTCTATTGTAATCTCTTTTCAAGTTTCAATAAAAATCAATGTTAATGGCCCACAATCAGATCATGTTGCTATTATTATATATGAACAGCATACTGCAGTTAATCTCGCAATTGAAATATAAATTATCAATTTTCCTTACATAATGGCTTTGAATGCCACCAGTACTCCAAAAGTACTTGTTCTACATATGGTTGCATGACCATCGGCTTTCAACAGTCTAGGGTGATACATATACATAGGAAGAGAAGAAGAGCGGTAAATAGAGTTGCTTGCATATTCCTCATTACTTTCTGCACAATCCTAAATTGATTTAGGATTTGATAGCTCTTTAATTTAATTCCTTAATATTTAGACTTATTAACTTTCCTAAAAAAAATCTATTAGAATAGGGATTTCTTGGTAATAAACTTAATTATATGAACCAACTTCATATTGTAATGACTTTGTTTTCCTCTAATGAATAAGAATTCCTGGAAACATTCTCTCCTGTTGCTTCTTTGTGTTGTCTCCTCCATAGTTTTTAATGAACAGTGAGATATTTTGTATCCATGTAATATACAGCCAAAGTTGTGATTTTGGTTGCAATTTTAAAAATCTGTAATGGGGTTCAAACCTCTCCACAATCAATTTCCTCGCCCTATATTGCTTCTGATACAATATAAGGCTAACTGGGAACCAGAGAGGATGCTACATAGCTTTCTGAAAATTAAATGAAAATACCACATATTAAGAACTTGAAAATGTATAATAAACCAACAATAATTTCTCACGAAGACGAGTTTTATTGCAAAGCATTAAAACTTAAACTGTTCCAGCACCAATTGGAATTACAAAGTCATTGCAATTAAACAATACACTTCTCTCCTAAGAAAACAATAATAACAATTATCACCAGTACATTTCTCTCCTAAACAAGCTCGGTCTCTTCATCCAATGAGAGAAAAAGCAGAACTCTGGTTATATGAAATCATGATAGTACTTGCAATAAAAGAGCCCTATTTCCTTGCTTTGGCTCTACTCATGTCCAAAAACCTACAGGAAAGCTTACTCAGTAATGCAAGGACCTGTGAGCCATATCCACAATTTATCTTCCATATAGAATCAATTTGCATTTACTTCATCAGCGCTATCATTATACTACTCACTCTCCCCCTATACCAACGTTCCTAGGAGTATTATTCATTATCTTCCAATTATTTCCCAGAGTAGACATGAAAACATTCTTCACAACTCCTTACCTCAACCAAAGGGAAGATGATGGCAAATCATGCATCTTTCTTTCTCACAGCCAGTATCTTTCACAGCTAATAGGAAATTATGATTTTTTACTTGTCCATCATGCATCATAGAAGTGGAGGAATCACCAACGAATGGACTTCACAAATATCCTCAACATCTGCCTTGACTTCTGAATCAACTAAAGTTGATACCTCCACCGGACTGGCCATCTCTCTCAGCTAAAAGAGATGCCCCTACACCTATAAAAAATTATGACGGTCCATAATGAGATTAATAGAGACAAGAGAGACATACTATTGTCATCCCGCATTTAGAGCTCTTTATCGATTCCCTATTCGTACGAGGCAAATGTAAGTGGTGTATTTTGTCGGTCTCTCTAAGGATACAAAACCATCTCCAATAGAGGAACCTTGCCAACCTTTCTATTTGGCCCATCCCTTTTCCTATCTGCTCACCAGATGAGAAAACTGGATTTCTAACATTTACTAGGATAGATAACTCTAGATAACTCTGTAACTTACATTTCAAGAAGAGTACAAGACACGGTTGGTATGTGTGTCTCCATGGTGGTCTTTATGGTAATAACAGATTGTAACGAGCACAGTCATGCAGGAACTAATTTCTAGAAGAATACGGCTCAGAAAAGGCTCAGAAAAGGAGGAACAATAGGGGCTAGAACAGCAAAAGGCAATGAGGGAAATCTTTATCTAGGGTTGGAGAAGAGAGGGGAATAATCAAATAAGTAAGAAAATAAGTCCATGGGTCAAACAATTAATAGAAAAGTAAATTGTTTACAATGTCAGAAAATCAAATAAGAAATGCATAATGGTGGTGTTCTCATCATATCTATCAGAAAATTAAATTAAGAGATCTCTCTTCAGAATAAAAAAAAAAGTTATGGGGTGTGTGTGTGTGTGTTGGGGTGGGGGGTTGGTTTGGATGTTTTCCCGAGGTTGGCGAGGTTTTATCAGTTTCTTTCTGGTAGGGCAGGCACACAAGTCTTCTACATATGAACAAAAAACCATGCAGTGTAAGTTAGGTAGAATCCAAACTGATAGATGTCAGTCAGAACAATGGCAAAAAGATAACCAAGGTTTCATGCGTACCTGTACCAACCACAACAAAAGGTTGTGCATAGTCTTTAAGTATTGGATTATTAGATAGACATATCTTGCTCATAAATGCTAATGCAATTAAATATGTACCTGAAGTTACAGAGGATATGATCACAAGCTGAACATCAAATGCATAAATTCCTTGGATTAAAAATTCATAGCATGCAAACAATATAAGCAACTGCATACCACTAAAATATCCAATTGCCTGGAGAATGTTAGATCCAAATTTAAGCATTTTAGTTATATCTGTTGGAAATTGAGGTCCACTGTCCTGAAAATATTAAAAGCAAATAACTTAATCCATGGATGCCAGGGAATAAACAGTACACATACCATTTATCTAGAAGGCAATTGGACAAAAAAAAAACACTAACCAGTGAAACGTTAGTTCTTCTCTCCACACCTTTTCCATTTACTAAAAAACTGCACGAAAAAACAAGTTACATTCTGAGTAAATTTACTCCAAAATAATTATGTTGAGAAGAAAAGACTACCTCACTTGAGGTGGGCTTACAATACAAGAAGACGTCTCCAAGTTATCCGTTTGTACTACAATCAACATCTATAGGAAAGAAAAGTTTAGTCCTCACTCAAAGCTCTAAAAAAACTTACAGCTACATAATGAAGAACAAAATGCAAATGAAAATGCATCAGAACTTCTAAAAATATAGTGAATTGGTTGCAGATTTCCTCATTGCACGAGTACATGTTAAAGCTGGCCGAATTATTCAAATCTTGACTGTAAAGCTATTCTTCCGGTAGCAGAAATTAGGTCCGACCACGTGGAGAAACACAGGGATTACATCTATAATTGAACATACAAAAAAAAAAAAAACTTTCTTGCCAAAACAATGTCTTTAACCTAAAGTTACTGATAAAATCATTTTGAGATTGCAACCAATGGTGCAGTCCAATTATGGTGGTCTAGACCACATGGAGGTAACCCTCAGTTATTTAGTATCAACAACATTATTGGGTGTCAGTGTCTTAAAACTCAGTTTAATTATTCGCTCGGTCCGAGAGCGAGTAGCGAATACTCGGATAACTCGTCAAGTACTAATTTACACCTCGGAAAATTAATATTTCAATATACATGTATACTAAAATTATTACAGAAAAATATTTAATTTCAACATTTACAATTAAAATATTATAAAGCAAGTTTCATATGTTTCTAATATCATCTTCGAGCTATTTACTCTTCATGTCATATTTTGGCAACCTAGTAATTAATTAGTAATTTATAAAGTAATTAGAAATTTGAAACTTTAATTATCGTTTTCCTTGAGATGGAAAGCAATAATATTGTAATTTTCCATAATCTACTACGAAAATAGCTAATGACTGTAATTTCAATGCACCTTTATTGTAATATTTTGTAATTCTGTTGATATTTATCAACTAATCAGATTTGTAATCTATAAATATATAATCCCATTTTCATCTCCTCTCTCTGCATATCCTATAATTTTCTAATTGTAATTAAAAAACCAGCAGAGCAAAAAAATAAGCAAAAATAGATTTTCTAATTCAAAAAGAAAATTAAATATTTTGCCCCTTCTATAGATCCTATAATTTTTTTAAAAAAATTGTTATATAAATAAAAAAAAAGATTGCAGATTTATGAAAAGAACGAACAAAATTACAAAAAAAATCAACAAAGAAAAAAAAAATGAGGTGTTAGCAGATCAAGTTTGAAACTCAAACGAGTTACTCGGCCGAGTTGGCTGTGTATTCATTTTGTCCGAGTTCTAAACCGATTTATCTGAGCTCGACTCACTTTCTGAGCGAGTCTGAATACTCAGTTTAAGAACACTGTTAGGTGCAAAACTCAAGTTAACTCTTGTTTTGACATGGAAAGAATAAAATTGGAAAGATTGCTGATAATTTATACAAAAAATATATCCTTTAAAATAGAGGCAATGAAACTGCAAGTCTGCAACCTCTATCTATGTTTCAAAGATTGATCAAAGATCAAGAATCGTCCTAGAAACAATCCAACCTAACATAACCAACATTAGATAGTAATATTGTACTTAATTATAGGTGATGTGCAGTTAACTATCAAAACAGTTCAATTCTTACACAATGGGCCATTAGTAGCCCACAAAAAAGGTTTGATAGCTCAGAACAATTGTCTCTACCAATGTCTAAATGATCCAAGTAATTGAAATTATCCAGGGGAAGTATCTATACCAATATTAAATTTATGAACCTTTACGAGGTCTTATAACCACCGACACATCTACTTGACGAAAATAAGCTAGAATAAGTTGTTGACTTAAAGTGTCACACCCACTCCCCTTAAGAATTTCGATTTTATTAAAAAATCATGTTTTAAATGAATTTTTAAATAAAATAAGATAAAAGGATATAAAGCTAACTTAATTAAGTAGTAGAGACTAACACTTGAAACTATGACCTTATAGAACCCAATCCACACTCAAACCAAATAAACTAGCAACTTGGTTATGTCATTAAAATAAATTATACTAATTAAAATAGATTTAATCCTTATCTAATTAATTATATCTAATTTAAATTTAGTTTCCATACCTAATAGATTCTATCTTATATTAGGATAATATAATAGATTAGAATTCCTATTGTACCTTCCTTCTAAAAGATAATTAAGTCAATTAGGATTCCCAATCCCTTTAAAGAAAGAGACCCTAGCCGCAGCACCCTATCAACATGAAAAAAGAAGAGAGGAAAAGAAAGAAAAAGAGAGAACAGTTCAGATAGGTTTTCAGCCCTTGTTCGTAGAGATTTCGATCTCTGTCCAACACCAATCATATATCTTCCCTTGAACAAGCAAGTTAGTTTATCTCACTCCAAAACATACTAATCTACGAATTAGATTAATTTTATCTCAGATTTGATTGATACATTACATGCAATTGATTTGTAAAGAAGTTCTAGCTAAAATATACATAAAAGTAGAGTTTTTTGTATGATTTGTAGTCAAAATAAGATCTTTATTGATAGAAGAGTTTTTATACATTTATGCAAGTTATAGGACATGTTTTGTACACTTGTAACAATGATTTATGTGATCTATCAACAGTCAAGTTATAAAAATGTAATTTCTAACGAAAAGAGGGATAAAAGAAGTGATACTATAAATATAAGTTATATGATTTTTTTGGATAAAATGCGGTAAAAGAGAGTTGTGTTCGATTAATGATAAAAATTGGAATTTTTATATGTTCTAATACTTATGGAAAAAATTTAGGCCCCCCGGTGGGCCTAATGACTGAACTAGGCAGGGCCTAACCATCACAAAATCCACCGGTGGCTCTGTTTACTAAGTAAACCAGAGCCTACCTACTAGTACAGCCACCAGTGACTCCACCAGTGACAGCAAATTATCGGCATTGGCTAGACATGTTTACGACTAAATATGGATATACTTAACTTATTATATATGTTAAATCATTGAACCACAGAAGAGATAAGATTAAACAATGAAATTTATATATTATGTAATTGATGATTGGTCATTAAACTAAAATTATCATACTAATATTACTGATTTCTACTATTATTGATATGGTTACTATTACTAAACTTAACGATGATTGCCAATCCATGTTAGTGTACTAAATCGACTGAAGACGAAATTGAACTTAAACTGAATTAAATAAACATGGAGTTTAGGGGAAAATAAGGGATTTCTGTAAAATAATGGTAATATAACTGTATAATGTTTCCCTTATTAGGGTGATCGGGATAGACTCCGATCAAATTACCACTGTTTGCCATACCCATACGGAAGGATCGAAATAATCTATGATCAAACTAACGCCTATTTTCTATACGATAGGGTCGAGATAGGTTTCAAACCGCTACTATTTTCCTTATAGTAGGATTGGATAGACTTCGATTAAACTACTATGTCGTTTTTCTAGGGGTTGACAAGAATGCATTTAGACTAGACATTATCCTTACTTTCAGAATACCATAATTAATTAAAAGACTGTTAACTAAATGATTATAATCAAGACATATAAATAGATGATTGCATGAGCCTTTTTCACTGTTTTACATATATATGATTATTTGACATTGTGATAGTATTTATTATTGATCGTTTTTATAATCCTGGTTGTGTATGACTAGGCCCAGATAATGAATTATAGATAGATCCACCTGAGATGGAGCATGACTTAGCTTATTTTCATGGATAGGCAGAGTCTTCGCTACTTGACTGATTAGATTTATCTCTAAAATATTTTTTTAGTAGATTTTATTAAAAATGTAATAAGTGACTTTGGTATGTCTGGTGGTTTGACTGAGATTGTTTATGGATTTTAGAGTTATTTATCTCGTTACATATCTTTGGATATTATTTGATAAAAACTTATATTATTTTGAATTGAGCTATTGTTATATGTGGATTTATTATTTACCCATATTCCACTGTATTGTGACTTGTGACTGTATTATTTATTGAGGTTGAACGTGTTACCACACAGTATCGAACGACTCAGCTATCCACATTTTCGATAGCGGGGCGTTACACAACGAGAAGAGCAAGGAGGCGGCCCTCAACCATTGGAAGATGTAATTTAATGCTATGCAGCTATATATCAAGAGAACGCACAATATAGTTTTTTGATAAGTAATGAGTACAAGAGCAATTCCCTAGATTTGTAACTGAAAAATTCCCTATGAACAGAAACAATAATTGGATATATTTAAAATATTGGCTAGTCCAAAAAGTCTCTGAATATGGCACAAAAATAAGCATCTTGTTTAAAGTCAGTCACATCACATACAACTTGTTCCAATTTGTCAGTGTAAAAGTCTGAGAACTCCATTTTCAGTTTCATTTTGTGTTTGACTTCTGGAGTTGGAGGTTCCAACAGTTTCAATCTTGTTCATCAATTTTTAATATTTATACCCAAAAAATTCTCACATATATGTTGGAAGGCTTGTCTCTGAACTAAATTCTAGAAGCGTAAACACTTTAAGGTATTGCTTTTTACATGGATTTACACATTAATGAATTTTCTTGCTTCCATAAATTGATTCCAATACCAGAGAAGGTTATGGTTCAATATCATGCAGGACAATAATATTTTGGAGAATAAATATGCAAAGTCATATAAGAAGCAAAAGAGATCCTCAGAGAATCTATATGCAATTGACTGCCATTAAAGGGAGAAGGTAGCGAACTGAGGTAGTCCAGAAGGTAATTAAGCTAAAGAGGTTTCTTATAAAATTCATAAAGTGTGAAGTACAGGGAAACTAAATTCAAACAATAGAATAAGTGAGATAAGAAGTAAGAAATGAAACAAAGGTATTTATATGCTAGCAGAGGTGACGAACAGAAAAGTTAGAGGTCTAGACAATGTCAAAAGAGTATTATGAGTGAAGGCCAAAGAGTTATAGTAAAAGAAGAGACTAAAGAAACATGTAAAATTCTTTCTGCAAGCGGTTTATTGAGAATTACACAGAGACATAGACTAAGCCAGACAAGTCTCTCTACCATAGGAACTATAGACATTGCCAGAATTTAAGCATACTCAAGGTAAAGATGCTTTTGGAATTTGAAGAACATGAAAACAAGGATAGAAGTAAGACCTGAAAAAATCCCCGATACCAAACTGAGTTACTCAACAACATCAAGAGTAAGAAAAATGCCAAAGGAAAGCAAGAAAGCACTTAAATACAGACGATATGCAAAAATTGTACAAATTATGGCCGAATTGACTCCTATGACAGTACAGAGTTGCTCTATAGAAGGCGTTCTGTGCAATTATGACAGTTGTGGACGAGGCATGAGTTTAATAATATTCACTCGTATTATACCTAAATTGCACTTCTTATGAGTACCACGGCGTGCAATTAATAAAATATAGGGGGAAAACTGCCCATTTAAGCAGAGCAGATAGATCACATAGGCAGACCTTAAGCACCTAACTGCTGCTTTTTAAAACACTGCTTCCAAATAACAGGATAAAAAATTAGGGATCACAAAATTCTTATAGTGAAATGAAGAGATACACATGCAATTCATGTGGAAATCTTGACCCTAACCTTACTCAACTCTTACCCTTTATTATCTATATTTCTAATCTCAGTCAATTTTACTACTTTGAATGTTGGATCTCCTGAGTAGAATTGATTTGCAATAATTTCGAGCTTTCTTAAATTGCAATCAATCTGCTTTACAGTTTTGGGGGTTCAATATAAAAGATAAGGTTTCTTTATGGGATTCTAAATATACTTTAGTTTATTTAAATATGATATTGCATTTTAATGACTTAAGATTGCAGCTTATATATCCTAGATTAACAATCTTCCTTACCAAATTGAAATTTGTCATTGTTCATGCTTCAAGAGAATATAAACAACTTTCAGTTGTTCTTTTTGGGTCATATCCTAGCAAGATTCTAAATTTGGGATATCAAGTTAGTATGAGATGAGGGCCTTTCATGTCAAATAGCACGATATCGGATGATATACTAGGGATATAAACTAATATAAGACTTTCATATCATATTGGCAAATCTCCACAATGATATATCGGCCAATATATCATTTATAGCGGCCGATACTTAGAATAATGTACCCTAGTCAAACACCTAATATTATTTTTTTGGGACCAACATCCAGAAAACATAATATGCCTTTATTAAGTCACGACATATTTGCTTATTAGCAAACTGGTCAGAAACTAAGAAAGCATGAACATACACAAGAAATACCGGAAATACCATAGATTACGCAAGGAGCATGTTTAAGTTTCTCTTGAATTTATCGTGACACAGACAACTGTTAGAAAATAGAAAATAAGAAAAACAAACTTAGACCTGAACTTGGCTTTTTATCAAGTACAAATAAGATTTGAATTCTTCTGTTTATATCATGTTTGGATTTGGGTTCAGGTGATGAATATCATTATCAGATTCAGGTTTGGCTTTAATATGAATTCCATCAGAATCCAACCTGTTTGCAGCCACACATGAAGCAAATATTAAAAAGTTGACAGTACAGTCTACAAATGTAAAAAAGTACATAGCTTGCATTATGGGAGATATGCAAATGTTCCTTTTAATCATGGCACAAAATTTGATCATTTTTCCAAATTTTTAGGTAGTGGTTTGTAGCGGACAATCTGTAAAAACAACTATGTGAGGAAGGGGCGGGCGGGCAGGGGGAAGAAACAAAAAGCAGTTTGGTAGAGTGAGCTGTGGAGCAGCTTACAGCTTCAAAGAAGAAGCATAATAACCTCAATCTGAAAAGTACCCCTACATAATCGATAAGATCCCGTACCAAAACTCAAAAGTTATAGCAAGGATCAAAGAAAATAATTTTATAACACCAAGCATTGAGCATTATTTTTTGGTACCAAAACACGTGCATTTTTCACAAGAACTTCTTCCGAAATCTCTTTCAAATATGCACACAGCTTAACCACTTGCATCTTTATAAGGCTACAGAATCAAAAATGGTACACGGCAACAGATGCCATCTTCATAAGTGCACTATCAACCTAGAAGTTTGCTAAATTGGCATTTCATGAACAATTGTTTTACTAATTGGAGCCAAAAATTGAAATGGGCAAGACGTTCGGTTAAAACTCCATTCAAGAATCATTCAAGAATCAGCCAAGTAGTTAAGCAATTCACAGAGCTAGCTAGGGATTGATTAAAAAAAATAGAAAAATACCAATGTTGTAAACACATATATAGCTCAATAAGAAGTAACATGTTGCATAAAGTGTAGGATGCATCACTGATTACTTAGGTTAATTAGGAATTAATTGGTTTATTTTATTTTTCTTATAAATTCTAATTTTATTTATTATTTTATCGGCACATGCACATACACATACATAGGGATTAGTCTATTTAAAGAATGTAAGACTCTTATTCAGCAGTGAATTGAAGACCGATTATTAATTAAAATCCTAATTTTTTGAGAGAGCATGTGATTTACTTTTGAAATCTTGAAACATTTGATTTCTTGAGAGTAAGCACATGAATATCTGGGTTGAGGCAAGAATCCTATCTTTTGTTATTTTCTTCAAAACACTTGATCTTGTTCTTCCCAAATGCTCCAAATCATCCCCACCAAATCATCCCCACCAAACCCTAAAATAACTTTCTCTCTGTCGTCCTGTAACAAATTTTGGCATCAGAATCCAAAGCTCCATCAATCTCATTTCTATCTTCTTCTAGTTTGATAAAAAATTGAAAAAGAAAAGGAAAAAAACAAACAGAAAAATCAAAAAACATAAAACATAAAACATCAAAAAATCCTAGCAATCAGTCTAATAACATGAACCCTTCCATCGTAAATCGCTGATTGTTGTCTTCATCGACATTAGCTCCGAGTCGTTGCCTCACTTCCATACTCATTATTGCCTTCAGATCTGACGACCAAATCCAATCATATCTACCATCATCCTCACTGCCCTGTTGCTGCCACATCATTATCATCTCCTCACCAAAGACGCCTCTTGTATTGACTTCTCTGTCATTACATCATGACCTCCCAAGCTAGATCTCATATCGAAGTCGAGTGTGTCCTACACATTCGTGATTACAGTCGTGATCCCAAGGCAAGAAGAAACAGAAACAAACATGACTGCTTACTACACCAAAAAAAAAAAACCAATCAATTCAGTTATAGTTTGAACTGGGCCAACTGGAGCCAAAACGGACTCAGCCCAGGTCCAGACCTAAGTCCAATCTGATAAAGATCTGAACCTGCTCCAAGCCAGGTCTATTCCACAGTCAAATTAGATCTAGTTCAGAACCAGAACTGAACTAGATCTCAGTGCAATCTGTTCCAGATCCGATATCGTCCGAGCCAGCCTGAACCTACTCCACATCAGCTCAGTTCAAGCCTAGAACAGATCCTTCTTGAGCATGTTATAACCCGCACGCGTGCCTAGGTGCGCCTGTGCACAGTCCTGAGCGCGCGACCAGACGTGGGTGATTTTGTTACATGAATTCTGCCACAATCTTTGAGCCAAAGAGATTTTGCTATTCCCTCAATTTATAAAAATAAATAAACGGAGTCCAGGAGACGGGAAACAGAACAGAAGAAGAAATTCAGAAAAGAAAGAACTCCGGAGAAACCAGCTTAGTGCCGAAGAAATCAATCGATGCGATGCTCGGATTGTCAATGGAGTATAGAAATAACACTCTACCGCTGCAAGAGATCCCACAAATTAAAAAAGAGGAATTGAAATCAATTGTTTCCCTATTCTTGTAACTCGATTCTACGTTGTAATTTTCTTTTTATTGCTGTAATTCCAAAGTAAATTCGCAATGAAAGGAAATTTTCAATTTTCGGACATACAGGAGATAAAAGGCTTTTCGTTCCTGGTTGGAAAGATCTAGTTGGTCATGCTCATCTCAAAAGGCTCGAGGAGATTATCGAATCCGAGGTTTTGGGGATGAATACTCCAATTGGGATAGAAGATTCGACGGTTGGGCCAATTTCTTCTTCTCGAATGCGGAGAAACAACGATAGAGATTCTCCCACCGAGAAAGCGTAGAAGATGAAAGTCTTAAGGAGAAGGAAGCTATTGATCTCTGACGATTCGAGTTGTTGAGATTCTTTTGTATTTCGGAGCTTTCTCTATTGAATTTTTGAGTTAATTCTCTATATTATTCATATTTTATGGTCGATACATCTACACTTACAAAAATCCAAAGCAAGTTGAGCTTCATATATAGGATGTTGTCCTACATTTTTAGGGTTTAAATTATTGATATGGTTATAAAGAATAGGAAAGTAATTTTGAAATTTTCTTTTATTATTTTCCTCTGACATATGAGAGAAAATGCTACATGCCCGACTTAAGTTACGGGAGTCTTCTTATTGGTTGACAAACAACCATAAATTATGTCGATTTGGTGTCATTTGTAAACTCTTCTTCGTACTCCGCATTCTCATTCAGCTTTGGGTTATGTTATAAAATCTCGTCTATCTTCATCATCTAAACCCAAAATTGAACAAAAGCCCATGCCCCAATATGGAATTGAGATTGGAAAATATATACATACATTAAAGGCATATCCCACATTAGAACACGAGATGGAGCCCAAAATAGAATTTGATATAGATCTAAAGCCTAAAACCTTGTCGAGCCTAGGCTTAGATTTCCCAACATGAGCCGAACAAAGAAGTTTTTAATGGGCTCAAGCTAGAAGATCTTGCTGAGACACATCTATTGTTTGAAAAAACTTTTTCAAGGCCTGTAGAAACTGAATCACCTATTAAAACTTATGTAGATTATTAAGAGAAACAAAGTGAGAAGATATTGTCATATTCATCAACCGTAAGATTTCAATTATTCATGAGATCGTTTGACGTCTACATCTTTTTTCAAACTCTTTTCTCACAATAGGTAGAGTTACACGAGATCAAAATTGTTACAATGCAAAGTACAACGAAAGCAATTTGACGGTACCAATGTCACTATCACATATTGAATGTCACATCATCATGCCTTCACTATAAAGATTATTTTATTTGGTAAGATCAAGTTGATGGATGAAAGGAATCTGAAGTTATTCGAATTATGGTGCCTTCTTTCACAAGAAGTAGATCTTCTAAACCTGAAGGGAATTAATTGAGACATTGATTGGCTAGGATCAACTCGGGATTAGCTAGTATATTTTATTTTTCTTACGATTTCTATTTTATATATTTAATTTACTATCACATGTTGTGCACATAAGATTAGTCTATTTAAAGGATGTAAGACTCTATTCATTAGTAAATTAAAGATTGATTAAGACTTTAGTTTCTTGAGAGAGTATGTGACTAGCTTTCGAAATCTCAAAATATGTGATTTGTTGTTGATTCATATAGGTTGGAGGCCAAAATCCTAACTTTGTTATTTTCATTGAAAACCTAAATCTTGCGATTCCCTAAATCCTTCAAATTATCCACACCAAAAACTAAAATCTCTTTCATCCAGCATTATAGTGGATACGCACTGTGTATAAGACCAACCGCCAGTAGAAAAAGACAATGGTGTGAGGAAACATTATCTCAAAAGCTAAAGCTACAAGGTCGTCAGCTAACAATAAACTTCCTGCTCATGTGGCTGAAAGCCATGAGGAAAGGCTTCCAACTTTTAGTTTTGTTTGCAAAGCAAAATAAATGGAGATAAATAAATATAATATAAATTCGACAATTGTGATGTTGGAACTCAGGTCTTTAAAAACCTAGTGTTGTGATACCACCAAATCAAGTTAAACTACTAGGGTTGGGCCTAAATGCATATCATATTAATATAGCACTTACTACAAGGAAAAGGAAGGGCAAAAGACTAAACTACCTGCTGTTATCCTCCAACAGTGCTACCCCTGCTCACTACAAACATGGTTGCTATGAACCAGGGGAGAAGAAATATTAAAGTGCATGCACAAGCAAAAGCCCATGCATTGCAAAGTTGTGCTATTACTAACATAACTAGGACTTCAAGCACAAAATATTATTTAATCCAAATTGACTATAATGATACTAACAAAATTGAAATATACATTTGATATATACTAAAATGCTAGCTAAAAATTTAGTTTGATAAGCTTGGCACTACTATAACTTTGCTTCCATATAATTTCTTTAAATAAACATACATATTGTTTCATACACGTGTTGTTAGATTAAAGGACTTTATTGGTTACTATCAATTATTACATTATTTTACATCTTAATATACATTTCACTTAAAGTAAAAAACACGAGGCAATTCAATCATTGTGATGTATAGTCTTTGCATAATCCTAAAAGGGATAAACTAGAATTTAGTATTATCCATACTTTAGCCACTCATGTCTCTAATTTCTATAAAGATTTCTTGGAATTTTCAGATTACTAATTATAAATAATTAACCATTAAGCCAATCCAAATTAGTTAAGAAATATTAACTAATCAAGCAACACTAATAAAATAAGGATCCAGACAAATATATCAGTTCAAGGCATCATTGATAATTGGATGAAAGAATTTGTGAGTTAATTAGTTAATCAAGCTCAATTAAGGATTCAGATATTGAATTCTGATTTGATAAGTTTTCTTTTCCTAAAAATTTAATTTCTGTATATCAGTGGTATCAAATAAGGATTCACAATTAATTACAAATTTGATGAGTTTCTCTTTTAAATCAGAAACTATAAGGAAATGAGATGCAGAGATGTTACGCAAAGAAGCCTCCAAATATCCTCTAAATTCACCGAAATCACGGCAAAACAACGGGGCACAATTTCTCTTACCAGTCCATTATATAGAATACATGTAAGGTTCTCTCTTTTCTCCCCTTTCTTGTTTCCGCTTAGTGCCTTTCTTATAAACCACAAATGGCATATTCTTGTGCATGCAACATAATTTGGAAGATGGAAAAAACACACTTAGAGACTAATTTCTACAAGAACTGATAAAGGTAGCATAAAGAAATATGAATATAAACTAAGAAAATATTAATCACCATTATGCAAATATATAAGTAAGATGACAACAATAACATAACTGCCAGGCATGATTATGAGTTAGATAGGAGTGGAAACTTTACCACAAGCTTGACATATTATTTTCAGAAGGAATGACTAACAATACTTTATTATTATGCATGTGAATTAACAGCTAATAGTATGAAACATAGAGACGCTATTAGGGATTAAACAGTTGCAGGAGATTCTTACTATCTTCTCATCTTGAGGTACATTTCTTGCAATATGGAAATCGGACATCAAAATCTCATAGCCGGGCTACAAGGATAATAATAAAACAAAATAAAAGAATAAATGGATGTTATAATTGACTTACAAAAATCAAATACCAATTAAATAACTAAATGTTAAAAGAATTAATTGTACAAAAAACATTATCCACCAATAGAAAACACTGGCTATGTATTTGCTTTAATTATAGTGGCTAGCAAGACATCTTAATGTTGACATGGACAATTAGAGATGGTAATCGCAACGAGGTTTTTCAGCAAACAAATATGCCAAATTAAGTAATGCAAAAAAGTAGTGCAGAAACGCACATGCAAGTGTGTATATATTGTTCATATTCCATAGTTTTTGGACATAACTACTAACAAAAATAATAGAGGACAGAAAAAGCAAAAGATATAATCACTACACAACAATGGAAAGCAAAGAGTCCAAAATCTAATGCCCTCTTACAAGATTATTAAAGTTCCGTCAAAATAAAGATTTACACTTCTAATATAAGCTGCAACCAATAACAAAGAGTATCTCCAACATCTGTAATGTCAAGAAATAACATCATCAAAAATGACAATTTTCTCATATAAATAGAAATTTGTGGTTTTCCATTTTTCTTAATCTTGCTAACCTAAGAAGACAAGGACAACATCAATACGGCATTTATCCCAAAATTTTGGGATCGGCTACATGAATCAATTTCCTCCATGCGGCTTGGTTAGAGCCAAATCCATACTTAAATTTTAAATCTTTCCATCCATGTTCGTTTTTATCATATCTTTAGTCCTAATATTGGGGATTTTTATTCTACCACTTTTTCTAACCGGTGACCATGAAGGTCTCCATTGCGTATGCCCAAACCATTCTCAACCAATTCTCCCTCGTTTTATCATCATACCTTTAGTCCTAATGTCATGGATTATTATTCTACCACATTTTCTAAACGGTGACAATGAAGGTCTCCGTTGCGTATATACCCAAACCATTCTCAACCAGTTCTCCCTCATTTTATCGTTAGAGCAACTTTTAACTCCATATGGATGCATTCATTTCTTATTATCTCCTAATCTCTTACAATTCATCCATCTTAGCATTTGCATTTCTTTTATGCACGTTTAGAATATATTGTTTCTTAATCGTCCAATACTCAGAGCCATAAAGCAAACCAAACATTATCGCCCGACTTTCCAATGTTGGAAATAATGTGTTACGGAACTCAATATATTGTGTTATAATGCCTAACTAAACTCTACCTAAATTAAAAATAATATAATGCATCATAAGTTCATAACAATGCGCTTTTTGAGTTATTTTACATTATGGTATTACTATTTGTTATTATCTTTTAGTCATCTCTGGAATTATTGTTGAATATTTATTTGACTGTTAGTTGACTGCTAAAATTTCTTTACTTGATTGTTTATAGATTGTTTGTTTGATTATTTTTGGAATTGCTAGCTTACTAACTTATATTTACTTGCATATTTGCTTGTTGTAATTTCTCTCTGGCAACTAGTATTTCTTATTTGTCGATTCTATTGAACTTTCAGCAAAACTGAAATAAACAATTACCTAAGATAAATTGAGTATTAAAAAATACAAATTACAACATTAATGAATGTAATTAAAATAAACAAATTTGAAATCATATTTCTTGTTTGGTAATGACTAAAGTTACGGCATAAATTTAACATAATATATGAAAAATAAATATGTAAAAATTATTGTGAAATTTGTTGGAAACATAGAATAGCTTCTATGTGTTATACAATAATTTTAAATTATTTTTTTCGTATTTTTAAATTTATTTTTCAATTATTAAAATTATTATAAAGTTTTATATCTTTTTTTATTAAATTAATAGGAAATTCCGTAATCCACATTATGTGTTACGCTATATGCGATATAACCTAATAGAGGCAAAATATTAAACCACCGTTATCGTTATTCTAAACATTTTAAAGGCCTTATAGTCATCCTAAAGTATTCCACCTTCAACTTCAATAGCATTTTAACATCACATAAAATTCAAAAGCACTTTCCATTTAACCATTCCACTTTGAACCTATGCATCACATCTTCCTCAATTTCACCATCTTCAAGAACGAATGGCCCTAAAGAAACTTTTGATCATCAACTTGGACCACATGCTCGTTCCTCCTTAAATACGGTTAAAATTATATTGCATACATTCAGTCTTTGTTTTATTAATTCTAAATCCTTTAGGTTCCAAAGCTATCAATCTATCGTTCTACTTTAGATGTTCTCCCTTCCCTAATCTCATCAACTAGCACAATATCGTTAGCAAATGACATACACCGTGCTATCTGTCTTGTATGTGCCTAGAAATTTATCTATAACTGAAGCAAAGAAATTTAGCACTAGAGAAGTGTTATGATTTGAGAGATGTTCTCCATACAACTGAAGCTTATATTAGTTATCTTTTTTTAAGGTTTATGGAAAACAATTGCTTCTGATTATATGGTCCAAAAAAGGAGAAGACTCTCCCAGAGCTATTTATAACAAGTGGCTTGACAAGTACCAAAAAAAGTGCAACAAATTTTTGAAGTTGCAATTTTTTAGATGCAAGGTTCAAAATGTTGGCCATTTAAATTTCACATCCTATAATGTTGGTTTAGTGTATGACATCACGCATGCTAAATTGGCAGGAATATACGAACAGAGAAGAAACACAAAGTGGTCCAAACAATTGCGGTACCTAATTTACAAGGCACACAATGAAACTCTGGAAGAGTAATAAATGTTTAAGAAATTATTTCCGAGGCATGTTGCAAGCATGCCTCATAGCGTTCTAACTCAAAAAGGCACTAAAGCACATGCAAGAAGGGCTTTTGCCTATGAAGTATATGCTTCAGTTTCTGAGATGTTTCTGAAGCGCATAAAATATGTTTCTGTATGCGCTTTTTTGCTGAGGAATATCTGAGATTTTTATGAAGCATTACACCCTTTTCTGCCCTTATTTGCTGCAAATTTTAATTTTGCCATTAAAAAAATCATTCTGTTCTTTTTCCTACTATTTTTCCTTAATTTACTCATAATTGTTTTGCTTTTGCGCTGATTCTCTCTCAACTCCTTCTCATTTTTCTGTTTTCATTTTGATTTTTCTCAACAAAAAAAAAAGTATCCAAATAAAGGAGATACATAATCATGCATCTAAATAATATTTATAAATTAGAACAATATAACAAAAATGAAAATTCACAAGCTTACACCTCATGAAGCTTACACCTCGCGTCATCTCACGGTTCAACAGTCCACGTTGTGCTTCGGCTTTTTTAAACATTTAGAGTAATTAAGCAACAACTAAGAAAAGAAAAACTTGTATTTTAAAAAAAAAAAATCAAGTTGGTTTTATATCAACAAGACTAACTATGGAAGCCATTTCCCACTAAGACATTGATGAAAAGATATAAAGAGAAGTGAGAGATTTACATGATTTTCATTGATTTAGGCAGAGCATACAATATCATCATGAGGGAAATACTTGGGAGATAGTGTGGCAGGTTTTAGAAAAGAAAAAAGTATCTAGTAAGTATATTTATGTGATTGTGAATACCCATGAAACTGAAAGGGAAAATTTTTAGGATAGCTACAAGACAAGCAGTATTTATGGATAAGAGTGTGGGAAAGTAAGAAATGCATCCACAAATGATTGTAGCATAGATGAAAATGCTGAGATGACTGACTGGAAATACACAGAGTTGGAATACAAAATGAGTGCACTCATAGCAAATTAGATGATGCCCTCACTGAAAATAAAATGAAAAAAAAATCTATTAAGATGACATAGGTATGTTCAAGAAGACCAATAAGTGCACCCTTAAGAAAGGAGATAGAATTGTCACCGTAATGAGGACAAGGGTAAACCTAACAGAACTAGGATGAAGGCAATTAAAAAGAACATCAAATTTTTTCAAATTTTTTAAGTGCTTAACTTAGTGGAGGAGATGGCCACATAACAGAATTGAATGGACAAAAGAGTTCCATGTAGCTGATCCCAAAATTTCAAGGTAATAGACTTCATTGGTTTTGTATATTGGATTGATAAAAAAAAAATAAAAAATCAAACATCAGAAAGTTGGTGCTTGTTTTAATATTATATATAGACATCCTTGAGACTCCCATAGTGAAAAAAGAAAATCGCATTCTTACTGATGAACAAGTTGAGAAATTAAACAAAGTGTCTTACGAAATAACAAGTTATTATATAACTAAGAAAGCAAATTCATTAAGAAAACTGTTGGACTAAGAATCTTTTGATTCATCAGAATAAAACGTTCCACTTCAATTCCCTATGTACCGGGACACGAAACATGAAGAGATAAAATTATGATTATCAACCATGAATAAGAGAAAACTCAGGATACAATAAAAGGGCTTTTTTCTTCTTAATGATTGGAAACTAAGCACATTTTCGAGTTTAGATAGTAATGGAAATAGAATCATCATTTAAAATAAATTTTACATGTCATGATGTGTTTTGGATAAGGACTGTTTTGACAGTATGGAGTGTAATTGGAACTGATTTGACATTTAGTAGAAATGAGGGACCATTCTGTGTTTAGACTAAAATTAGGGACAACCCGTCACTATCCCTAATAAATAACCGAGGTACTGCTAAGCCAGAAAAAACAAAATGGAAAAATAAAAGTTAAACATGAATAAAGACGAAGCCTGTCTGTCAAGCATATGATAAATTAAACAATGCAAAAATTTTCTACTCCACTCGCACTAGCCTTGCAGTACATCAAGCTTAAAATTCATTGATGTCTATAAACTTGATGAGTTAAAACAGCAAACAAGAACCTATAGCATATAGGATCATTTGCTCACACAGGAAATGTTCCTATACCTTTGCTTCAAAAGAAGCAATCAAGCTACCCAATTTGAACTGAGGATAAAACCTGCAGGAAAAAGAAAAGAAAATCAATAAATTTACTGCTCCTAGATTTTTTTAAAAAAAAATTATAAAACTAAATATGTATTGGCATACATCAATTGCTTCCAAACGTTCACAGGCACTCAACTAAAAGGCTACCTATTAGTACAGGAAAAAAAAAACTGAGATATCAACCAACCATCTCTATACTATATTATGTAATCCCATATATGTGAAGTATCCTGACTCTCAAGTCACACTAGGAATATGGAGTATCCAATTACTTCAAAGCATCAAAGTTATTCATAACTTCAAAATTTGGGAACTTCGACCTGAATAGGAAACTTGATAAGAACCTGAAGCAACCATTTCAACTAATCACTAATCAGATTTCATATATGACATAAGTTGGATCCTGGATTGGGCCTTTGACCAAATTACACTTGATTAATATCTTAACTATCGTTCCTACAAAGCAGCTTCAACTTTCCATTCTGGCTAAAGTGTGTGGCTATGAAGGATGGATGTGGACACGGGAAATAGATACGACACGGCCAATAAGTATGTGTTTTTAAACAACAGGATACAGAACACAATGAACAAGTATGAGTCTTTAGTCATGCACCCATACATAAAACATCGAAACCTATATACACGTAAACTTTTATTAGAAGCAGAAATAAAATAAAATGTTGATGATTAAAGTATTAGATTCTAAAATGCTATGGTAAAAAAAAAAAAAAAAAAGATTTTGAAAGTTCTAAACCTCCTGCAATACAAGTCTATGAAGTCTCTCACGTTCCTATGAGGCTCAGTTCTATTAGCATAGTGTTCTATTACTATTTTTTTAAGCAATGCATACCTCCATGGTATTAAAAAGATGAGCTTTACAACTTTCTAAAAGCCGGCATGGCTAAACACAATTTTTTGGTTCATCGAACCTAGCACGGCTCCAGAATATACAATATGTATTTGGCAAATATCATACAAGTATCGGTATCCGACATATGTCTAACATGGTCATGACACTCACTTTGAAGTCATCTTACATCCCAGGTGGGCGGTATTTGTCCTTTTCTATTGTGAATGAGTTCAGATCTTATTACCTCCAAACAGTAATTACTTTTATTCAAACCTTACAAGAAATAGGATAAACATTCAGTCAAAACTGTTGGAATTTGGAGAAAACCGACCAACTCCAACTGGATGAAGAAGGCAAGATTCCAACCACCGTACTCCATTAGAATTCCACTGAACTCTAATTAACGTTGGGCTGGTCGAAAGCAATCAGACTCCAACAAAGTCATCTGATTTCTAGTCTTTGATTTTGTGGAGAAGTTACGGGCGAGCTCACGAACGACGGGGACAAGAATGGTGACGGTGAGATTGGCAGCAAGGACAAGAATGGCAGTGACAACCGGAGAAGGTAGAGATGTAATAATTTGTGATAGTGAGATAATTGAGGAATCAAAGATGGCAATTCAAAGAAGAGGATGAGGATATGGATTGTAATTATTGGCATTGGGATGGTATTACAACGTGCAGTGGTGCTAGGGAAAGTGAAGGAGATAAATTGGGAAGGAGTAATAGGGTTCTTCAATTTTATCCTCAATTTTATCCCCTTTTTCTAAAATTCAAATATTTAGTTTTATCACTACCAAGCTTGGAGATGACTGCAATCAAACGGGTTACGGAATAAAGATCTTGTTCAACAAGTGGTCGATTGAGGATACACTCAAAATGAAGAACTCTTCAAAAATCAGGTTTTTTAAATTTTCATTTTTTTTTAAGCTAGATTTTATTTCTAATGTCTCTAAACTTTATGAAATCGGCTTGTTTCTTCTATAGGCAAAGGAAATCCTTTGGACATCCATGTCCCTTATCTACAATTTTGACTTTCTCAATACCGGTTTTCTCCAAAAAAATTAGGTCTAAGCTGGCAACTTGCTGGAATCGCATTTCCAATTCTTCTTGTTTCGATGCCAGCATCAAAAAGATTATGATTTCTATATTGGTTTGTGTTGGTTGACCGATAGTGAGATCGATGAGAGAGTTTATAATTCGAGCCAAGGAGAGAGGATGTCACTGGGATGTACTGTCGGCAGAGTCAATATCTAACCAAGAGCCGACCGACTCCAACTCTAACATCTAATATAGGACTCCAACTTTCTTTTGTTTCCGATCTCCAATCAAACTTCGACCAAGTTTGATTGGAGTCAAGTCTTCCTGTATATTCCTAACTAGAACTCTATCAAAAGTGAAACATATTTCTCAACCTACCCAACCAAAGGTTACGTCAGTGAGGTTCCATTTACTATATATGGAGAGAGATACCTGACAATCTAATAAACAGGCCTGATTCGAATCAGACCTATACCATTTTGGTCAAATTCTGGCCCATTGTTCTAAGTATCAACTGTTATAAACAATATATCTGTTGAATATCATTTTGGATGGCCTAGCAAATACAATACAAAATCCAAATACAGGATCATATCCCTAATATATGGTCCGATATCCTCTATCCAATATGAAAACTCCCACCTCACATGAATTTGATATCTGATATTTAGAATATTGTTCCAGTCTCATTAGAACTATAACCAATTTCCGCTCCTGCTATAAAAAAGAGCAGTCCGGTGCTACAAAACTCCTGCTATGCGCGGGGACCGGGGAAAGGTTGGACCACTTAGGTTTTTTGTACGCAGCCTTATTTTACTTTTTTACAGCAAGAGGTTGTTTGCACGACTCGAACCCGTGACCTCCAGGTCACATGGCGATAACCTTTACCGTTGCGCCAATTTCCGCCCCTGCTATGTTTCTAATAATTTCTCCAGGAACAAGAAAAGTAATATGCAATACAAAGTCTATGATAATAATGATAATAATCCTCTTCCATTCTTCATTATTTGAGTTTCAAGCATTTTTCAAACTTCATCTCTTCCGAGATTGAGAATTTCATATTGATCCTTCTAACTTAAATTTAATAACAATACATATGTTTAAAAAATTAACCTACATGACTAATTAAGTAAAACAATAGTTAGAAACAATAAATATGTTTAAAAAATTAACCTACATAACTAATTAAGTAAAACAATTGTAAGAAGATACAACTCTGTGTGAGTTCACTTGCTCACGCATGCAAGAGAATGTACATGAACCTGCATATGGTAAATGATGTAACTCACAGCACACTCAAGCATGCATGCACATGTGCTTGAATATACTATGTATGTGCATGTCCATAACTGGCTTGCCCAGATATTCTACACTAAATCTGAAGTAGATTAACACTCCACAAATTTCACTTTAAAAGCTGTGTGCCATTATTTGGTTCTCCAGAGTTTTCGATAGATGCAGGACATTTGAAATCAACTCCATTAAAATCACACACCCTCAAGATCAGGGTTCGAGCCATATGAAAAGTAGGAAGGCCCATAGAGCCACCAGGTTTCAAAAGCTTTTTGTTACATTGGAACTTGTTTCTAATAGAAGCAAGCCACATTATCTTGCTGGCCCCACAACCAAAGTTCTGATAGATTCTTACTCTGTTAGCCACTAGATGTATACGGCATTCTAATAAGATGTTTTGCTAACTAATACTAGAATTTTATACTTATTTAGGATATGGTATACTTCAATTGAAATCTAAAATGCATCTTATACGCTATTATATGATCTCATCCTTTTTCTTGCTCTATCTTCTTAAATTTTAATTTGAAATTACTTTATTTACCTCCTTTTTTAAATCCTTGAATCTTGTATGTGCAAAACCTCCAACTTGTAGCTTCAAAAAAAAATATGGAATTGTTCCTCAATAAGGTAGTTCATCCCTAATCTTCATTTCCTATTCTTGGCATTTAACTTCCTTTCTTTGGGTGTAAAATGGAAGTCCATGGATTTGCATCCGTTTAATATAAAGACTAACAGCTAAGACTAACAAACACAACCACAGAGAAGCAATTCACAATGCACATTTTCTTGTTATGCAACCACAAGTAACTTTCTTTAACAATAAAAAAACAATAAAAACACTTTCTTTAACTATGAGACTGTAGATACCAAATCGCTGGAAAGTACAAAGTAATAAATAGTGTAAGAGGTAACCACCTCCATAGACTTGGCACTTGGATTATAACCTGTTTCTAAGAAAGATAAAAGAACAAACAAAAGGAAGACAAATAAAAAAGAGAAAATTGAATAAACAGTTTGTGTTTATCCTGTTAGCTTTTACATTCTAAAACAAGATAGGGCATGGAAATATGTGTTATAGGCACAGACTCCTTTCCTACGATACCAATTCCCATATGCTTTTGATAAATTTGTAGTGATTATGAATAAAGTGTTCAGAATCAAACAGGAATGGATTATATTAAAAAAGAAAATTGTACCTTTTAGTGATTTTATGGCTGTTTAAAAGAAAAGAAAAAGGGAAGAAGAAATGGAGGTGAAATTTCAAAACCAAAAGAGGATAACAAACATATGGAATATTCTTTATAGTAATCAATTTATAATTGTAAATTTCCAAAGGATTAGAATGAAAGTAGATAGAATGCATGCATGCAGATTCTCACAAGACCAATCCTTTTATAGAAATGGCATATCAATTACAAAAAGGGGACAATAAACAGCCAGCCATTTGGTATCCATTACAGAAAATTAATTAATCTTCCACATAACCAACACCATGCCCACCCCCACCCAAAAAAACAACAAACCCCACACACGCACACATACAACACAAGCAATTACACGCACACACAAAAAGAGAACAATCAGAAAGAGAATCATTGATTCACTTAAGCAACAGCAACTCTATCATTTTCTTAACATGAAAGATCGTAGAGCACCATTACCAATTAAAAGTTGAAAATTATTAATATCAAGGATCAACTAATATCTTTCCTGCAAAGGAAAAGGTATAAGAATAAAATAAACTAGGAGAAAAACTCATACCTAGAAACAAGCACTGATATAATATCCTGAGCATTGCCTACTCCGGCGACGATGCTCATTGCCATACAAAAGTTGCAGGAAAGCTATATTCCAAAAAAAATTTAATTAGCCAGACTGCCATATAAAGGCCAAATGCAAGAATTATTACATGGTAATGATACTTGACTGGATATAATTCAAGACCTCATTTGCCATTTTAATAAGCTCGTCAGCATCTGCAGTGGTAAACCATCCATTGTTACACGCATTCTGCAAAACATAAAGACCAAATAATAATAATAATAATAATAAATAGATGAGATCATGAGAGAAGGTAGGTAGAAGTTAATAAGCAGGAACATATTATTAAGGAAGCAAACTGAAGCAAGTGCTTAGAGAAGTAATAGTACATTAATGGAGAATGCCATTGTGGTTTTCTTTACACTGCATTTTTGTATGATTGTTTCATTGTGATGCATTAATCCATGATGGTTCCACTATGATGCATTGAAAAATTAAGAGGTGCATAGGCATGCACATACGGACACAAAAGATGGGAGAGAGGGAGGGAGGGAGGAAGGGGGGAGAGGGAGGGATGGAGGGAGGAAGGGGGTAGAGAGAGAAGAGAGAGAGAGCCACACAAGCCACTTCTTAAGCTCCATAAATCGGGTATAAGTTTTTATGGTAGCTTCATGGTTACCACAGCTACCAGAGATGATTCTTTCTTAGAATTTATGCTCAAAAAGCATATTACATTTGGTAACAAAGGCCCGTGAGCTTGAACAAAAGAAAAAGGTTCCTGTTTAATTCTTGATGCAGAATTCATGAACCTTAAACCGTCCATCTGCTTCTAAATTTGTGCATGTTCAATATGTTATGCATGTCCGCATGTGACACAAATTCTTTTTTCATACTCTTGGCAGTAAATTCAACGAGTATTTTTTACCTCTTAAATACTAAAGGTTTGTGCAATTACTGAGATGGTTTTCCTCATGATGTTTTAAGAATTTGTAAGGATGCTTAAATTATTCATTGCATTGTACCCCAATCTCAGAAGAATCTTCAGAGCTAAAAAAAATTATGCTTTTTGTTGCTAGAAGCCTATTTGCATTTCTTTTGACTAACTTCTTCTATAGATGAGACTTGAGAGCACATTATTTCCAAGAAAAGATAATTTTGGTTATATAAGAGTTGAGCTTTATAAGGAAAATTGTAACATTAACTAGTTATTCTAAAGCAAGGTATACTTCGTAAATATGAGTAATTTTATTCGTCTCTTCAAGGGACATTTGTTATTGAATGACATTTGTGTGTGAAACGCTTAATCCGAATCCAATTATCAATCCCATATAGTTTGCACCAAAAAAGTAAACTTCAACACATACAACTTGAGAATGGAAAAACATCTTATTCTCACTGGCTTCCCCACCTTTGGCAGCTTCCCCCATATGCATGTATCATCTAAAACTATTGTTGAACTTGATCTTTTAATTATTTTTCCACTTGATTTCACAGTAGTATGGTACAAAATTTATTCAGATACAACATATGCAACCTCAGGTGTCAAAAAGGTCCGGTCACGAATAGTCATTAATTTTTGGGTATATTCAAGGCTCATCAGCCTTCTATTGCAATAATAAAACAAATTAATTTAGTGAGCATAAGAAAATTACCTTGACAGAAATCATTAGCATCATAATAGCAGGTTGAAGAAAGCTCTCATCCCTGCGCTGATACGCCTTTGTATTGAGGCAGAATATGGACAAAAAAGATACAGGGTAAATAAATAATTAACAGCTGAACAATAAAAATATCATAGCAAAGATTGAACTGTAGGTGATCACAATGCAAGCCACTAAAGTCAAATGCACTCTACATGTTCAAGAAAAAACAAAAAAATACCGTTACGACACATCCTACATTAAATTAATAGCGAAGACTCAAAATAAATATTCAGCAGAGGAATAGAAAATGGGAATGTTTACCATAAGAACTACACACATTCTTTTCTACATAATAGAATGAAATATACTATGCTGCTAGTGGACAAGTCCACAAAGTTGACTGCTCTAAGCACGTAGCTCAAGTTATAATGTGGGTTCTTTAATTTAGTTTTTTTACTGTCATTAAAATATAACTGGTGCAGAATCCTTAAGCAGCTCACTAAGTCTCTCTCATTGACATATAATGGTCAGCCACCTCTACATCATACGATAGAAATACAGAAAATATCAATTCCAAGTCCATTGTGAATGCATGCTCTGAATCAGACTAGCACAATTTTCTCCCTCCACAATTATCATTTTTGTATTTTCATATCTATCAAATCTTGAAAAATAAAACTCAATTTTGTACAGCATTTCATAATCTTAACCATGCAAACTAACTTTTCTCAAACAGCTACCATAAACATAAAAATATGAAGAGACACTTTTAAGTCAAAACCCCACTGCTAGTATTTTTTGAGACAAAAGTGCACTGGGCCAACACCAGATTGCCAAGGTTTTGGACTTGCAAAACCTTGCCCCTAACTTTATTTCATGTCCACCAAATTGCCAATGTTTTGGAATTGTAAAACCTTGCCCTATTCTTTCTTTTATGTCCATTTACTAATCTAGCAACAAACTTCAAGCATCATATGGATAAAAACAATGACAACTATGAACATCCCCGGACAACAAAATAACCGAGGAGAGTGGAAAAAAGCTAATGTCATTTACAGCTGCAAATTCCTTAAATTGTATCACCTTCCTGAGAACATACTGCAGCACAACTTTTCAAGATTAATATCACTAATCAAGCATGTTACTGTTCTCTACCACAATGTTTTTATTTATGGCGTATGTAGGAGGATGCTTGTGCATGTGACTGATTAGTGATAACATAAACACAAAGTTGAGAAAGAAACAGAGCATACTAACAACTCACCTGACATAATTCAAACAACCTACCTGTTTGATTAACGAAGGCAAACGATGAGCAACTGCTGGAGCATCATTGATAGTGAGTGCATAATCAACACCTCTGTTAATGTTGAAAAGATGTCATTAATACAATAAGGATAGGTGGGTATGGTGTGCGTAAGAGAAGGGAGGATGGGTACTATCAGATATATAGATGAGCTTCTCACAGTCTGCTGCCTGAATGACAAAAAAAAGGGCTGCACATCCAAAAAATAGCAACAAACACCACCAACTAGTCATACAAGTAAATACACCTTAACCACAAGCATGGCCCATTATGCTTCATTTAGAGTCTTTTCCCATTGAAATATGGTAGCCACCGTAACCTATGGAAATGAGTCACAGAACTCGAAAAATCAAGAAAGTTCTATAAGGAATAAGGTTTATGACCTCTTCCGACATCAACCCTCTAAATGAGCATGAAACTGATGTCAAAGTCAAACACTTGATGACAAGATGACAAGTAGGCAGAATGGAAGTCGTATTATGGTCACACAATTTTAGTTCACTAGAATTTGGCCGTGCAAAACGTCATATCAAAGTAGTTGTTTTGGTGAAAGTTCAGAAAAGCAGGCCCCACGCTTTCTTTATTAGTTCGATAGGAAGCAGAACAATTTTATTTGCCCTAATCAATTTCATTTGTATAAGTTAACAAATGTACAGGGCCGACATTTCAGGAGAATGAGATTTGTTTTGTTTTAAAATGTTGGACCCATTTTTAGTTCAGCCAGGACCACTCCGAGCACACCAACCTTTTGCATTGAATAATAGAGATACAACAACGAGAGACCATCCAGATTCCCTGGGGAGCCTAAATGAAAAGATGAAATGATAGTTTGCATGAAGGAATCGCACTCATCTCAAGAGCCATGTAATCCAAGTGATGGAACCATTTCATAAACAGCCAAGCTAGTACCAAATCTCTAGGTTTGTCAAAGATATATGACAGGTGAAGCTATGGAATTGAAGAGCAATTATGGTAAGTCATAAAACTCCTAGAACTTGAGGAAATGAAAAACATAGTTTGAAACAGAAATGGCTTAAAATTGCATCAATTTTAAGGAGTCCGATCCAAGAGACAACATAATAAGTGCCAGAAATTGCTTAAGCCTGGCTGGAGATTAAGCATTAAATGCTACAGTAAATATGAAGTATGGTTTTCAGGGAAAATAAAACCAGGTTTTGTGAAAGGAAAATCTCATTTTTCTCAAGTCCAAACAAATTTTTAAAAAATTCAGATCTTTATAATTTTAATGCAGTTCCATTAGTATGAGAATGAAAAAATTAATCTTAAGGAAGAAATTAGGAATCAAATACTTGATTTTATTTTGTTTAAGGTAAATACAACCATCTCATAAAATAGGAAAATATCCAAATCAGAAGAAAAGGCATGAGGATGGAGAATGTGGTCTCGTGTGTCACTTCAATCATGAAGTCACATTGTTTATGGCACGTATTCCATGAAATTGGTGAACACTCCTTGGATGCAATGCATTTCAGAAGGCTATCATAATGTCCTCCATAAAAGGAAGAATAATTAGTCTATGCTTCAAAGAAACACATAAAATACATCAAGCTTCCATATTGAAATATAAGAACTTGAAAGCCAATAAAAGTTGAATTTTGGGCTCGATTTTTTGCATGGCCATATATGGGCTCAGTGCCATCAATGGCAGAAGTAACCTTGAACCAATGGCACTTCTTGATAGACCTAGCATTGATGGCGAAGTTGGTCCCACTGATGGTGGAGGGCGCTACTTTGGGCTTTGAGGCGGTTATGGACTCAGAATTAGTCAATTTTTCATCTATTTGACTTAGGGTTGGTTCCTACCACTTCTAATCTATGTTAAGGGGGTTTAGATAGGAACATCTAACTACTACCCTATTATATGGAAAGCCTAATATTAGATTTGAAGATATGTCTAGTGCTTTGATAACAATAATTATTGAAAACTCGATAAGAAAGTTCATCAAGAGTCAGGTTCAGATGTGTTGATGGTTTGTTGTAGATCTAAAAATAAAGAATCAAGGTGGATAGTGAAGATATCACTCTATACCCAAGAAGAAGTATCCGGAAGAGGATAAGTGCTCTTATTATCTGAAAAAATGTGTCATTGGAAGAAAGAGTGTCCCAAATTAGCTAAATGTAAGGAGAGACAGGGCTCAATTGCAAATGATAGACATGGTGAAGATAAAAGGTATCCGAAAAAACCTGTTCTATCCATAAAGATGCTTTAGTAGTAATGAAAGGTATCCGAAAAAACCTGTTCTATCCATAGGATAGCAAAATAGTAGGTGGAGTTGCAGTTGCTTCTCATATGCCAGGTACAGCTGAAGATACCCCCACAGTTATGGCACATGAGGTTAGGATATGCTGAAAAATGTGTTTTACAGACTCTAGTACAGGTCTTACTCTAGTAAAGCAAGACTTATTGAAAGGAGAAAAGATAAGAAAATTGAAGTTGTGAGTATTGTGTCATTTGGAAGTAGACCAGAGTCAAATTTGGCACCTCATTTCATCTAACTAAGGTGGTTCTAAACTATGTGTGCATTGACACTTTTGGGACCAATCAAAACAGTTTCATTGGGAGGTTCAAATTGCTTTGTATCGTTCGTAGACGACTACTCGCAAAGAGTTTGGATGTAATTAATGATTCACAAACATAAGGTTTTGGATGTGTTTCTCAATTGGAAGAGTGGCATAAAAATAAAGCGGCCTAGACTGTAATAGCGGCAAATACAAATATATGTTTATGAAACTGTGCCGGAACGAAAGCACTGTTCAACACTTCCTTGTCGAAGACACTGCAACAGAATGGGTGGCAGAGAGCATGAATCCCACATTACTGGAGAAGGTGCTATGTATGTTATCCTATGTTGGGTTCGGCAACGAATTCTAGACTAAAGTTTTGTCATATGCGAGCCATCTCATTAATAAATTGTCAGCAGTTGTAAACAAGGGGAAAACTCCAATTAAGGTATGGTCTAGTCACTCTACTACTGGTTATAATCACTTACATGATTTTAATTGTCCTACTTATTACCATATTAGAGAAAGTAAGCTTGATTCCAGAGCTAAAAAAGTCATATTCTTGGGCTTTATCGTAGGTGTGAAGGGATTTAGACTTTAATGCCTCGAGTCTAAGAAGATAAACTATAGCATAAATGCAGTCTTTGATGAGACATTCATGTTGAAAAACGAGTATGAGATACCTCAACATGATAGCAACCACATGAGCGCTCCACAGCAGGTGGAATTCAAGACATCCACCTTGAAAGAGCAAAATAAAGACAATTGATACGAAAGAGAACCTTAGTACAGGTGATGTCGAAGAGACAGACGTTGAAGAACAGCAACAAGATTCTATTGTAGTAAGTAGACCCAGAAAATATATCAAAAAACTTGTACAGTTCACTGACATGGTGGCATACGCACTTTCAATTGTCGAAGAAGATGTTCCTACTAGATATCAGGAATAAGGTGAGTAGTGAAGATGAGGATTGGAAGAGTACGATGGATGAGGAAATGAATTCTCTCCATATGAACTCCACATGGAAGATGGTAAATGTTCTGAAAGGAAAGAAGACTATCGGATGCAAAATGCGTATTCGCTAAATAAAATGATTCTTTTTTGCAAGAAGTCAAACTAAGTTAGTGGCAAAAGGCTACAGTCATCAAGAAGAAATTGATTACAATGATATATTCTCTCCAATTATTAAATATTCTTCCATTCGTATTCTGTTAGAATTGATTGCACAATTGGATTTGGAACTAGTTCAGGTGGATGTCAAAATAGTTTTCTTGCATGGTGATTTGAAAGAAAATATATGTATGACTCATGTGGATGGTTTTAAAATTGTAAGAAAGGTTGATAAAGTCTAAACGTTGAAGAAGTTCTTGTTCAGTTTGATGCAGTCTCTGAAACAACATTACAAGAAGATTGATCAATTTATGATAAGAATTCATATACCAGAAGACATTTTGATCAATGTGTCTACCTCAAAAATATCAAAGATGGATCCTTTGTCTATTTGCTCTTGTATGTTGATGATATGTTGATACTTGATAGTATCAAAGAGTAAGATGGAGATAGAGGAGTTGAAGGCATAGCTGAGAAACAAATTTAAAATGACAGATCTTGAAGAGGCCAAAAAGATTTTAGGTATCAAGGTTGACAAGAAGAATAAAGGGAATAGTCTGGTTGTCTCATGAATAGTAATTATAGAACATGTTGAACAATATTGAAAATAACGCGTTATTAAACTCGTTATATTGCATTTCGAAACCTAATGAAATTCCAGTACTACGTAACAACTGAAAATAACTCAGCGCACCGTAATAGTATGTTTTTTATGTTATTTTACGTTATATTACATAACGTTACGTTAAATTACGTTATGTTACGTTATTTACAATTATTTTTTTGTATTTCTATATTATTATTGATTATTATTTTGATTATTAGCGAATTGCTATTATTTTCTTACTTGATTAGTTGTTAACTTGTTTGATTGTATGTGGAATTGCTAACTTACTAATTTGCGATTGTTTCCTTATTCGCTTATTGTAATTTCTCTTCGGTTGATAAAATACCTTACTTGTTGATTCTATTGAATTTTTAATTGAACTGAAATCAATAATTACAAATAAAATAAATTGAATATTACAAACTATAAATTATAACAATGATAATAACTGGAATTGAAATAACAATTGGAATATTTCTTATTTAGATGACGACTAGAATTACGGTTGCAACTTAATATAATTTATGAAGATAAATATAAAATTATTGTAAAACTTAATATAAAATTAGAATAAATTATTTATTACAAAATGGTTTTATATTCTTTTTTTAAAAAGTTTAAATTTATTTATCAATCTATAAAAATTATTTTATATAGTTTTATATTTATTTTTAATATATAAATAGGAAATTACATAATCTACGTTATACGTTACGCTATATATGACAACCTAACAGAGACAAAACGTTACGTTATCATTATCGCTATTTTAAACATTGGTGTTGACTAAGTTTGGCATTGACAAATATAATACATGAGTTACTACACCGAGCCCCTCACTTCAAGTTAAGTTCCTAGTTGTCTCCTCGTACCGACGAAAAACGGGAGTTTATGGCTCAAGTCTAAAATGCTAGTATCGTTGCCAGTTTCATGTATGTAATTGTGCATACAAGACCAAACATCTGTCAAGCTGTCAAATATAGTGAACAGGTACATGCATAATTCTGGTAAAGGATATTGACAAGCAGTAAAATAGATTTCACAATATATTATGGGTACCATGGAAGTTAGTTTGAAGTACAAGCAAAATAAGAATCTTGGTCAGTTAGTATGATATATAGATTTCGATTTTGAAGGTGATTTGAATAAGCATTGTTTGACCACATGTTATTTATACTCTGGCTAAAGATCAAGTGGAAAATCGACTTTGCAGTCTACCGCGGCTTTGTCTACTATGTCTACTATGAAGACAAAGTATATGGCAGTGGCGGTGACCTGTAAGGAGGCAATTTGGCTTCTAGGTTTGCTAGATGACTTGAGCGTCTTCCAAAAACATATAGATATTCATTACAATAGTCAGAGTGCTATTAAATTCGCAAAGAACTAAGTATACCATTCGAGGAAGAAACATATTGATGTTTGGTTTCACTTCATTAGGGAGATAATGGATGAACGTGATATTCTTTTGAGCAAAATCGGCAATGCAGGTAACCCAGTTGATATGTTAACCAAAGTAGCGTCTGGAATCAAGTTCCAATATTTTGGGGACTTAACTAATATCTTTACGTGTTCAAAGAAATTTAGATCAGTGTAGCCAACCATATTTGCATTCATATTCGTGGTAATGTTATTGTATCTTTGATTATTTAATGGAAGTCAATGATACTCTGGATCGTTGAAATTGGGAATTGCAAATCTTGCCGATGTAGAGATTAGTTTAATTTTTGGCTCGATTTTCGCATGGCCATTTATGACCAAATTTAGCTTATCGATGGAGCCACAGCCATCAATTGCAGAAGTAACCCTGCACCAATGGCACTTCTCAGATAGGCCCACCATCGATGGCGAATTGTTTCCATTGATGGTAGGGAGCGCTTCTTCAGGTTTTGAGGCGGTTATGGACTCAGAATTGATTAAAATTTCCTCTATTTAACTTAGAGTTGGTTCCTATCAATCCTAATCTATCTAAGCGGATTTAGATAGGTTTTTTCAGTATCTCTTTTACATCCTCATGAGATTTTTTTTTTTTTTAAGAAATCTCCTTTACAAACCCTTTGAGAGCTTTTGTAGTCGTCTTCTTTGTGAGAGATCAATTTATAACTTTGTGATATTTGAGACACCCAAAATTTGTAATTGCAAACATCATTAATAGTGAAGTTTGATTCGGCCTGTGCACTTAGGACTTGCTCCGAATCACGTAAATCCTTAATGTTCTCTAGTTTAATCTTTTAATTTGTTTATTTCTCTAAAGTTACTGTTTTTATCAATTTATCTTATTTATCTCAATAATTCCTAGTTCTCTATTTGGAATATTGTTTGTGCTTCAGCAACAATACCTTCGTACGTATCAATCAAAAGTTCAAATGTTTATATGTGCACATCAAGGGAGACAGGAGGGAGCTAGCATGAGCACATGCAATACCTGGAATGAAGAAATTTTTACAACACTCTTTCTGATAGAGAAGGAAAGGCTGCAATAACTCTTCCCCAGCTCACTATATTGTATTAGGCTTGATCAACAGTAACTATTTCCTATTCTTTCTCCCCCAGTAACTGGTAGTAACTGGGCCATGAATCTAAAATTTTTGGGAGAGGTGAATCAGAGCTGTTTTTTGCATATGACAGCTCAAATTCAATAAATAGAGGTACCATACTTGTGTTATATGTACCCTTGTTTTCAATTGTAAACACTGTGCATTATATTAAATGGTGGAGATTCAAAACAGTAAAACAAAACAAACTAGTAACATATCATAAAAGAGGCAAATACAACCTTTCCCTTCTCCCCTACGAAAGATAATCTCTTCTAACAAGCTGGTATGACCCACATGATTTTAAAGAGGCTTACCAAGTATACTCTCATATTCAGTGAAACTTTAGTGCATTTTTTCTTAAATTAAGTGAATTAATGAAATTCTATAAGCTAAGAACTATCTAGTAATAGATATCTAAATGCATCTAAAATTGTTTGAATGTTTTTTTTTTGTGGCGGTGGGGTGGGGGGGAGGATTCGGGGTTATCCATCTAAAGGCCTGTTTGTTTACTTGAAACCAACCCAAGAAGTAGTAGAAATAGCCTACTTTTACTGCTTCATGTGTTTGTTTTGACAAGAAGTAATTAGAAATTACTTCCCAAATGATGTGGTGGATTGTAGGTGGCACCCTTCCCCCTTTTGGATGAAGTGCTCTTGGAGTTGAGGCCTAAAAAGGCAATGAACAGTTTTTTCTTAATATCTCATCATTACTTGCACATAATATATTTTAAATTAAATAATAACTGAATTAAATAATAAACTAGTGTAATTAATCACTAAAATAATACTCTCCACCACCTACAACATTTCCTTCTTCCAAAAAATTGAAAAAAAAACTACCAGACATCTAAAAGAGCTCCCTTCCAAATCATCCATTTTGAAAGTTTTTCTTTTTACGGACAAACGGACATCCATTTTTGAAGTTGCTGCTAGGTCTCCTTTGGTACTTCTAGGGATCCAAATAGGTCCTAATTGCATCTAAACAGGTAGTATCTAAATTTATTTTTATATTCCAAATTTTATAGGTTGAAGGAAAAATTTTATAGGACTGTTATTAAGCCAATTTTATTATATGGTACGGAATGCTGGGTTATAAAAAAACGTCATTCACAGAATGTAAGGGTAATAGAGATGTGCATACTTCGCTGGATATGCGGCAATATTAGGAGAGATAAAGTGAGAAATGAAAATATTCTAAGATAGATGTAGCCCCAATGATGAGAAGATGCGAGAAAATTATTTACGATGGTTTGGTCATGTGCAACGGAGACTTATAAATGCACTAGTTCGATGATGGGAGTTTATCAATATAGGACAAGTTAAAAGAACGAAGGGAAGACCAAAGAAAATATATATGGAGGTGATATGTAAAGATATGGAGTCTAGAGGTTTAAATAAGGAGATATTACTTGATAGAAATGAATGGAGAAAAATATCAAAATGATTGATCCGGCGTGATTCTTTTTTTGGTTCATGTAGCCTATCCCAAATACTTGGGATAAAAGGCTTAGTTGTTATTGTTGTTGTAGGAATGAACGGAGAAGGATTATCAACGTGATCGATTCGGCGTGATTCTCTTTTGGTTCATGTGGCATACCCCCAAGTACTTGGGATAAAAGGCTTAGTTGTTGTTGTTGTATTCCAAATCCTTTTTTTAAGCATTTTTACATACTCAATTTATGTTAGAATCAATTTCAACAACCATAAAAACTATTCCTTCTTTTTAGAAAAATGATGCGTATAATGGAACATGACATTAATAGTTTAGCATTTAATTTCACATAAACGTCCAGTAGCATGTCATGCTATCACATGAAACCTTGTTTGAGTTACCACAAGCAATAAAGTTAAAATTGGTCTATCTTAATTTTTTGGGCTTTGCACCTGGATAATCTTATATCTTTATCTTTATAATTAAAAATCATTATTTGATGTATAATAAAGTTTTATTGTGAGTTCTTATTATTATGCTTTCCTTTTTTATTTTGGTGTTATCTTGCTATATTGTGTGACTCATATCCTAGTATCCTAGTCTTCCAGAGTTACTGGATTCCACACCCTATGCTTCAAAAATTTTCCATTCGGCGTCGTCCAATATCTAAATATGTCTTGGTGTGTCATCTATGTAAACTGGCGCAACAAAGTTTTCACGAAAATAATCTACTTAGCAGGTCAATGTTAACCATTGCATTTATATGCACGCTGGCTAGAGCCTAAAAGAAACTAAATCAATTCTAAGAGAGAAAGATAAGTAATCTGCATTATTCTGTTGCATGCATTTTAAGGTTTGATGAAAAAACATAGGGCATTCAGTAAACATTACAAGCAAATAACATATGCTCTCATGTTACAAAACAAAGTAACCAGCAGTATTAAGTTAGAAAGACGACTAACTATTAGCATATAGCCAATGACTTGAATTAGAACTGATGATCAAAAATCCTACTGAACCCAAGCTGTCTTAGATTTGACATGGACTAAAATTCCCATTGAATCCATGTAAAGCCACTCATCCAAAAGTATAGCCTATTAAATCTTCTGCATATAATGCAAAAGGTAAAGTTGAGCTCTGAAATAATTAGCCCCTCATGTAAAATGGAAAACAACGCTGGCCCCATCTCCCCCTTATTCGGCTCTGCTAGGACTATTCGAGTATGGATGCACATCCCCCTAAATGGTTGGTCTCATATATTTTTGGTCCTCATAGTATTACTCAATGAAATTGATATATAGAATGATCTAACGCTTACGACATACTAATGATAGACCAATATCAGATCCCTTTTCCTTACTAAACAAACCAATCACCCAACCCTTTAACCATGAACCAAAACTGAACCACATAATAAGATAGGATTAGGTCTCAATTTGCCTTCAGCCCCTTCCCTCTTTTTGATATATATTGCAAGTGAAAAATGAAAAGGTAGCAAAGGAATCAGCAACGATAGTGTCCCTGACTCCCTGTTAGTGCCAAGGTTAGTATAATGTCCTAAACATAGTTTTACATGATTAATAGGCAATAACATGTATATTTATCATTTAATTTTTAGTAAAATCCCAATATCTCACCTGAATCGATTTCTAACATTCAAAACACTAATGATATGTGCTAAAGAATTAACATGCCAGAAAGTTTAACTATGATGAATGGTATTAATGAAATTTCAAAACCTTAATGCCTGCAAAGCTCGGCCATCGAACAATGCTACATGGACCAAAACTATATTAGACCATTCATGGGACAACCCACCAAGTGTCCCAAGTGTCCCTCCACATTCAATTCTTACCTATAATCCGAGTTGACATCAAATGCAGATAGATAAAAGGGCACATCATCTGTCCCATACTTAGTCCCATGAATTTGGGTTAAAAATGGATTTTAACAGTGTAGCCGGTATTTGTCGAGAATATATGGGTGCAAGTAACAAAACGGGTCAATCAGCAAAACACTTTCACGAAAAAAAAAATCATGTATAGAAGTGGCCCTTTGACTTGTTTTGATTACATAATAATAAATCCAATGTTAATACTACACAAGCATAAAGTAACTCGCTAGCTCCTTGTTTTAATCTCACTTCCTTGTTTTTCAAAAAAAGGTTTAGTAACTGTTAAATAGGTTCAAACTAGTTCGAGGTGGCCTAACTATTAACAGGTTGAGTGTAGGTTAGCAAAGTTGACATGTTTATAAAACAAATCAAATCCCACTTCTCATTTAACTTGATTTCTTGAAACAAAAACCTTTAACACTTGTTAAAGCAGTAATACAAGTGAGGCTAAGATGAACTGAATACTAGCAGTCAGCCAATCAGGTATGAGTTAGCCAAGATTCTAACTATAGAATTTGTATCTGATAAGCAATTTTCATATCAATAGTACGATATTGGATGACATATCGAGAATATGAGATTAGTATTAGCCTTTTCATAGCAACAGACCACCCTTAAAAAAACAAATATATCGGCCAATATATCTTTCATAGTGGTTGATATTTAACGTCAGCAAAGTTGATTGTTTATTTAACGGTTTAAGAATATGTCAAACTTAAATATGTTACCTTGTAACTCAGTCTGACCCCCCCCCCCCCCCCCCGCGTCTTAGGAGCATTGTTCCTTTAAATGACAAGACATTCTAGGTCCACGGTTCAAGATACATCCAACTACCTATACGTGTTAAGTTCTCAGACGTGAATTTAGCTTAGTTCAATTGCCCAACAGAGATTCCGGAAGGTAAAATACATAGAAGCCGGACTATTTTTATTTTATTTTATTAATTTTACTATAATTTTTTTTTTCGGGCCATGACCCTCCTAAATTGCAAAGAATTCATAAATTCATTATGGCATACTTAATTCCACTAAAAGTCTTTAAGTAAAAAAATTTCTTAATATAGACCCTCCAGCTTTGGGGGAAAAAACATCTATAATTGCTCAGGATAAAAAGAAAAAACTTGAAGAGTCCGTGGTTCCACTCGTTTAATTTCAAACCAGATCCAAATTTTCTCACAAATACTTTTAAAACCGAAACTTCGTCACGATCCAAGAAAAACACCTAAATAATTCAACACGATAATTAATAATCAAAAGTTGCTTGGCCATTGAAATCGATAACGATACCTGGCTAGGGCGACGCAGAGGTTGAAGAACTCGGTGGAGTCGAAGCGGATGGAGCCGGTCCTGGAGTTCATGATGAAGGTGAGGCGCTCCACAATGGCCTTCAGGCGGTAAGAATTGGCCTCCGACAGCGACGAGAACTGGAACGAGCTCGATGACGCCGGAGTTGAGGCTGAGGCAGCGGTCGCCATCGATTTTTAGGGCTGAATGTGGAGAAGGGAAAATTTCCCTTTCTTGCCGAAAATAAAAAAATAACAAACTTCTCTTCTTCTTTTTTTCCTTCTCCCTCCGGTGAGAAAATTGGGAGGGGTATCGGGCGGAACTAAATTTGGGAGCGATAGAGCCGCTCTTGGAGAACTTCTAAAGGGGCACAAGTTTTTTTTCCCAGTGAGCCCAGTTAAATTTTAGCATAAATATCAATTTTGTCCTCAAAAAAAAATTCCCATCTTGCCCTTCTTCCCTCTCCCGCTTCCTCCAGCCCTCTCGCGCGTTTTTTTTTTTTTTTTTAGGCCGTTCGGACTGACAGTCCGAACAGATCTGGTCTGTTTGGACTATAAGTCCGACCAGATCTGTTCGGACTGTCAATCCGAACGGCGCCCCCCGTTCGGACTGACAGTCCGGACAGGAACTTGACCCGATCTGATATCTCCGCCACTGTCTCACTCACTCTATTAATATAATAAAATGATATATCATTAGTTTACCCAATTTAACGTGATTTTTAGGGCTTATATTAATAACTAATTATACATTATTATCGAAATATAGGGAAGGAAGCAAAAAGATACAATGATACACCGACACACTGATATACCGACACAATGATACACTGATAAATAATTCACCGATACAATGATACACTGATACACAATGATACACCGATACAATGATACTCCAGATACACAAATACAATGATACTCCTGATACACCGATATAATGATACAATGATACATTGATACACAGATACAATGAAACAATAATACAATAACTGATACAATGAAATAGTGAAGATTATAAACAAGGTCCCCAACGTATAAAACAAACAAGATTTTATACAAATTAAAGAAATAAGATCAAATACAAACGTAGTATATATATTAATCGAACAAAAAGCGACCAGTAGGATTCATTACAAACAAAAACCATATATTTTATAAATTCTTCAAAATGTTTGCAAAAAACAATTACACCGGCCACTTGAAATTCCTAACATCATCCATATCAATACACAACTAATATAATCTAATCATTGTCTCCTTATCTTTCTCGGGGGTTGACGTCTGCTTCTGGTTCAAGACATAATTGCCGTATCGGGTGCATTAGGAGTAGATTGATCTTGTTTTTGTTCCTCTGCTTGCTCTTCTGGTGGTTCTTCTAGCTGAGTGCAACCAGTTAGCACGGTTTTAATCTTCGCAAGTGCACTAAATAACATCCCAAATCGCTTCTTGAATGTCTTATCTCCTTGCGCAAGTAATTGATCGATTATTGCTTTTATGCATGTATATCTCTGTAATATTAATGAAGGAAAAAAAATAAGCATCGGATAAACTGGGTACTATATCTCTACGGCCACTTCGATTTCTCTCTCTCGTATCGGGCGTTGGATTTGTAGTCGAGATGCTGCTTTCTTCCTCCTTAACGAGGAAGTTGGTCGAACGCGAGAAGATTCTGCCGGATCCATCTATGCAATACAAAGATATTTCATTCATACATGTTTTTTATCAAAACAGTAAATTTTCTATGTGTAAATAAATAGTAACAAAGTATAATTTACTACAAATATCATATTTTCTCTATTTATTTTTTAGCTTCAAGATAGTGTAATATTAAAGTTTAAAGACACTGAAACCGTCTTTTATTACTTAATCAACCATTATGACAATACCATTAAACTTCTAAATTAACTAATAAATTTTAATATTAACGTCTATAATTAGAAAAATAACTAAATTTTCATATATTTTACAACTACGATTACAATATTATATTTTCTTCATAATTATAATCTAAATATTAAAAATCAAAATTAACAAAAAAAAAATGCTAGAATCAATTTTGCTAGCTCCTTCACTCTTCCTCCTCTCCATCCCAACAAAATCACTATGAAGAGTTGTTTGATCCAAAAATAAAAAAATTGAAATTTTAAAATAAATATTGCTAAATTAGGAAAACTCACCTACTAATAGAGGAAAGTCGGCGGCAGTGGCGGGAGAACACTGGCAGCAGGAGTACAGAGATGGCGGCAGCGGGGTCAGCAGCGGGTTCGGCGGCGGAGGGTTCGCCGGCGGAGGGTTCGGCGCCGGTACGAATGGGAGAGAGAGGAGATTTGGAAGGAGAAGGAGGTTGAGAAAATGTTAGATAGGATGAGGGGAAGTGGGGGGAAGAGGGAAGAGGAAGATTGGGTTTTAGTTAGGGATTGTGGAGATGAAGTGAGGAGAGAAGAGGAGATGAGGAAAATATATAGAATGATATTTTCGGAATAAAATTATGCTCACTAAGAAATTTTCTCCTTTACTGATATCACACTGGACTCACTAGGAAATCTGGGCTCACTACAAAAAAACTTGTGCCACTTTAGAAGTTCCCCCTTGTGGGATCAAGAAATTAGAAGTGTGCTGGGCTTGGGGGCCCAGTTTCTGGGACGGGAAATTCTAAAAGGCACATGAGGAAAATTTCTAATTAAGCACACAACCTTCCTGACTGGAGTCACTTGTCTAAGTTCAGAATTAGTCATCCGAATAGTTTTCATTTTATTCAAAAACTAGTCTTATAATAGATTTAACATTGTCCGAAGACTAAGCTCTACTAACACAAAAGACAAGATAAAAAAAAAAGAAAGACAAAATTATAATTTTTTATATTTTAGTATCATTTAATCTACACTAGGGTATGGTTTTGAATAAATTTGGGTAAACTATATTTTATTAGACAATGGGTATAAGTATGATAATTATGCATATTTCGTGATAATGAACGTGAATGCATCTAGATTATATTAAATATATGACATTTCTTTTATTTCTGGCGTGATACTTGCGCATATGCTATGAAAGCGATTTGTTCCCTTGGTGATATGTGTATATGATTGTGTACTTGAGATCTAAATACAACATGAAAAAGAGCATAACATTTTAGTAATACTAGTAAAGGCAATAAAATAAAATAAAGTAAATATAAAGGTATAATGATTTGAGTATTTGATGGATTGTTATGAATTTTCCATGTTGCTTGCCAATGCATATATATATATACACATTTAATTGAGGAAGGTGATGGATGGGGGAAGCAAAACAATACGTGTGTGCATGTGTATGTGTATATATATGTATATATGTGTATATACACACACATGTAATTACTGTAAGTGAGCTACCAGCTAAAAAAAAAATTACGTAAGTTAACGATAAAAATATAGTAATCTAATAATTTTTCCTCGATTTTTTTTAGAATTGAAATCCCTAGTTCATTAACTTTAATAAAATCAAATTTCATTATTTTTGGAGTTCGTTTACACTTTCTTCAAGTGGATACAAAATGTTATTCATTGGAACGGTTAAAAATTGTGTCAACTTGACGGAGGATGAAATCAAAACTAAAACCTAAAAATTGGATATGAGCGAACCCTAAAGGGTTGTGATTATAATAAAAAAAAATTAAAAGTAATTTATTGAAGATAGTTGAAATGAACTGGTTTACCATTAAAAATTATAAACGATTGATTTTGGATTTTGGAAGAGAGTTGGGTTATCATGAAGGATATTGAATGGTATAATTCTTTTCTTCCAATCTTATCATATCACTCACTCTAATTAAATGGTAGATATTTGGTTGACTTTTGGGATCCACATAGTAGCTAGTTAACTACTATTAATGTAGAAAGAGAATTTAAATTTAAAAGAAAATGTTGAAATGAAAAAAAGAAGAAAACATGAGGTATTTTAGATAGCAGTGTTATGATCGTTCCCTTAATAAAAAATAAACTTATTTTCTATCTTTTTTATTAGTTTGTCCCTCTCAAATTTTAAGTTTTCCATTTCAAATCTCAAGAGTCAAAGACTTAAAAAAAAAAAAAAAAAATTGGCCCTCTTATATTGCATTTTTCTAACTCTCTTTGGATTCTATATCCATCAACATTACATCACACACTGCAATTACTATATTACTATTTGGAAAAGAGAGAGAAAAAAAAAATATTGTATATTTTCTTTCCGCAACTGTAATTACTGCAATTACTAGTGCAATTCCAGTTGTTAGTTTTTACAACTGCAGCTACAAAAAAACGCCTCATACAAGTACATCTCAACATAATTTGTTATATCTAAGTATGACTTACTATATTTTTTTAAGAACTTATTATATCTAAACTCTCTTTGAGGTATAACCAACTATACCAATAAAAAATTCTTCCAAATTTGGACAAAATCTACTTAATATGCTTAAAGCATAGACAATAATAATATTTTCGGCCACAAGCAGTCTACTTTTCATATTAATGTGATCAAAGTCTCTGATAATTATCAAAAATAATATAAACGAACGAGAGTGTCACCAAACCTAAAATATTGATAATGAAATAACGACTATACCCATGCTATTTAGAAAAAAAGAAAAAATGAAAAAATGATAACTTTTTCTTTTCGTAATTGTAATTACTACTACAACTGTATGAATGATTGCAATTCCAGTTGCTAGGCTTTACAAATGCAGTCGTAAAAGAAGACCACTTACTGTTGCACCCTCTAAGTCGGTGAGTTCATTTAATATCTTCCTAATCCACACCCCCATCCTCTAATTAATCTCAATCCAAACAGTTAATGCACGCCCATGACACGGATGCTACGCGTTGCCCACACTTGGCCCAAACGAGAGGGACGCGTCGCCGTCCCCATCGATCATGAGCACGACAGAATCGACAGATGCCCGCATCTTATCCACTCACTCCTCTCCTTTTTCTCTACTCTCATCCGAATATTTATTCACATCATATTTCAAAAGGTTGTAGCTAGCCAGCAACTAGCTAGCATCTCTCGTTCTCCTCTAAAGCAGAACAAGTAGACCGAGCATCACATCCATCCGCCTCCGACCATGGCGCAGCAGCTCCTGGGGAAGGCGAAGGAATTCGTGGCGGACAAAATCGCCCATGTGAAGAAGCCGGAAGCAGACCTCTCCGACGTGTCCATCAAGGACGTGTCCAGAGACTCGGCCCTCTTCAACGGCCAGCTCAACGTCCACAACCCCTACTCCCACTCCATCCCCATCTGCGAGATCTCCTACACCCTCAAGAGTGCCGGCCGGTAATTAATCGATCGCATATACGGTATACATGCTCTTTGATCGTTACTAACCCTACATGTTTGTTGTAGAGTTGTGGTTTCGGGGACTTTACCGGACCCGGGATCGCTGGCGGCCAACGACACCACGAGGCTGGACGTGCCGCTGAAAGTGCCGTATGACTTCTTGATTAGCATCATGAAGGACGTGGGGAGGGACTGGGATATCGACTACGAGCTGCGGGTGGGGCTGACAGTTGATCTCCCTGTCGTTGGGAATTTCACGGTGCCGGTGTCCAAGAAGGGGGAGATGAAGCTGCCAAGTCTCTCTGACATCTTCTAGATCTGAACTAGTTGAGATCGGGCGCAGTCGAATATGTATGGGGAATAAGTAACAATAATAATAAGGAATGATTGTTAGCTTTTATTGAGTAACAATATATATCGTGGCTGGAAGTTTTTTTTTTTTTTTTCCTTTCTATTAATTGAACCTAATTGTGCCTAAGGCTGTCAACGGGGTCGGCTTTTAAGCAAACCCGAAGACGGAAAGGTTCGAAGCGGGGGAGTTTCTACAGGGCACACCATTGTTCCTAGTGAGCCCGCTCTCTTTTTTGAAAAGATAGTGAGCACACCAAATAATCTCAAAATATCCTCACTCTCTTTCTCTTTCCCCTTTTCCCTCCTTCTCCCATCACATCTATTCTTCTCTTCCTTATCTCTCCAACTCTAGGGCCGACCATATCTCAAACATAAAAACCCAACTCCTCTCTGTTCGCTGCAAAAGTTCCTTTGCTTCCTCCTATTGAATAAGCTTGAATTACAATGAAAGTGAACAAGATAAAAAAAAACAAACGAGAGGATTTTATAGTTCAATCGCTCTCTTTTACAAAATAAACGTGGGATCAGTGGCGATGGGATCTATAATAGTTCTTTTGGACGATCGAACGTCGAACTCTTCTCTCTTGAAGATAACGGACGATTGTAGACGATCTTCTCCGGTCTCTCCCGAACTCAAGGCTCTGTGCGTAACTTGAATTCTCTAAGAACCGAAAGGTCAAGTCTCTAAGAACCGAAAGGAAGAAGATGAATACCTCTGACTTCAAGGCTCTCTCGCGTACTTGAATTGCCAAAGGATTCAAAAAGAAGACAATTGCCGAAAAGAAGATCCTTAGGGTTTCACCAGGAAGGTATTTATAGCCCCAGGTTAATGTAAGAGTTTCTATCTAAATAGAACTCGCATTAATCAAGGATTCCAATCAAATATCTTAGTTTTGATGGAATTCTGATTAGACTTGATTCGGGTATTTAGATAAGCCCAAAATCATAATCTCAATCAATTTGAGATTCTGGTTATCTGCTCACGCGGAGCTTTAATCGCATCAAAACGCGGCGCTAAATAAGCAAAACGCGGAGCTAACGCGGAGCTATTGATCATCTCCGTGTTTCACTCAAACGCGAGGCTAATACTAGCCAGACTGCGGAATCAACGCGGAGCTATTAAACATCTACGCGTTTTGTTCAAACGCAAGGTTAATATAACCAAACGCGGGGCTACTGAATTGGCTCCGCGTTCTGTTGTGGAAAATCCTTTTATCTTAGAAATTTTCACTGCCAACAGAACCCCCTCCAAAGTTTTCAAAATGGCTTAGAACTTAGCAGATTTTGAAATACTTTGGATCTTTTAAACTGAAACGCGGAGTTAGAATACCAAGTCTATCTCGCGTTATGCTCGCCTACACGGAGCAAATCAGCTTCACTTCGTCTTCAGTGAAATGAGTAATTATGTCATTAATTACCCTGAATTTCTACGCCGAATACCAAGCGACAGAAATTCTGTTTAAATAGAGCTCTCGGCTCATCTTCTTCTTCATCCGGAGGTTTTTTGAAAAGTTCTCAGCTCCTGCAACTGAGTGAGCGATGTGAACGAGCGATCTTTAATTGATCTCCCTTCTAACTCTCCATAGATTTTCACCATTAGGATGTTATTCCAGAGGAGTTTGGCTAGACGCACATTGATCGGCGTTAATGGCAGCGGCCGTGGAAGTAGACACGACGGCGAGCCAGTCTATGCAGCGTCTTCCGAAGGTAAAAACCTTAACTCTTGGGCTTCTAAGAACTATCTTGAGTTGTTTTGGCTTGGTTTAATCCGGCCAATTGTTTACCTTACCGGCGAGATCGCCGTTCTCCGGCCGTAAGGCTTAAAGGAGAAGGAGAAGGCAGAGAGGAACTCTGTTTCTTTTTCTACCCGAAGTTATCGCGTCATCCCTGGGCTTATCTGACTAGCAGTCTCGATGAATCTGCGAGGCTATCTTTGATTAGCAGTCGCGATGAATTTGCGATGCTATCTTTGATTAGCAGTCGCGATGAATTTGCGAGGCTATGAAAGAGAAGGAAACAACAGAAAGAAACTTTATCCTTCCTTTACGCGAAGTTATCGCGTCATCCTCTGCGTTTAAAGCGCGAGGCTATTTCTTCAACTGCACGCGGAATTAGTTTAGCTTCGCGTTTTCACACTTTTAGAAACTATGTTCCTTTTGCAGTAAGTCTAATTCTTTCTGAAGACGAGTGTATGCGGGTCCATCGATCTTCATTAGCAAAAGTAACTCTAAGGAAGCAGAAGCATATGCTTTACAACATAGTTGCAGGTTTCAAGCTCTGGCTCCAAGAGACAAACTTTTTAAGGAGCCGTATGCTCAAGTAAGGAATTGCAGCACCTGCAGTTCAGCTTGTGCTTTAATGCAGCACTTGCAGTTCAGCTTGTGCTTCATTGTAGCACTTCCCTTTCCTCTCGTGCTTCATTTCAGATGACAGATCCAAATTGGCATTTGCAGAGGAGATCTTTTGCATATGAACCAGGGAACTGAGCTTCAACACCCCGTAGAGAAGTCTTACTGTTCGGTTATTGATGAGTTGATCATGTAAAAGTTTTTGGGAGAGCTATAACTCCCTCTTTGTAATCCTTTTTTTTTCTTTATCAATAAAGGGCAAATTATTTTCCTCTCTATCTGTTGGCTTCAAGAATTTTGCTTGCTCAACAAACAGATGGTCAATAATTTTGGTAAAATAGTCTAAAGCTCTTCTGCGTAACTTAGACTACTAATACCCAAATGATCGGATAAGGATCATTTTAACTTAGATGGAAGCGCTTAATTGCACTCACCAAAAGTCCAAATTTTTCATAAGAACGCGAAACTAAGACATCGGATTATCCTCGCGTTTGAACAGTTGCACGGAGTTAATAACTTCGCGTTTTCCATCCTCACGCGAGACTAATTGACTTTGCGTTTTGGAGAGTAACTGACCAGTCATTTTTTCCGAAACTCGCGCCGAATTCCAAGAGGCGGTTTCTTTCATTTAAATGAAATCTCTATTCCTTATCCTTCTCACTCTACTCGAGAATTTTTCAGAGACTTAGAGATTCAGGCAATTATAGTTCAGGCGACCCGAGCTTCTTCCGACCGAGTTTTTTCCCAACTTCCCGTCGATTCTCCTCAGCAATGGCACCCAAAACTCGTGCTACTTCTCACGCAACTCCATCATCGGTGGCTGGCGCAAGCAGTGGTGGTGGCGGCCATGGCAGCGACGCGCCAGCCCACATTTTGCCTATCGGAGGTAAGAATCTTTCCATCGAGACTCTTTAGAACATTTCTAGAGTGATTTGGCTTAATTTTAACTGATCAATTAACTCTTTTACCGGCGAGATCGCCGTACTCCTGCTGTAAGGCTTGGAGAAGAAGAAAAGTCTCTGACTTTCTTCTTACGCGAAGTTATCGCGTCATCCTCGCGTTTTGAAGCGCCGGGCTATTTTGAGTAGCAGTCGCGCTGAAACGCGAGGCTATTTTTAAGTAACAGTCGCGCTGAAATGCGAGGCTATTTTTAAGTAGCAGTCGTGCTGAAACGCGAGGCTATTTTGAGTAGCAGTCGCGCTAAAACGCGAGGCTATTTTGAGTAGCAGTCGCGCTGAAACGCGAGGCTATTTTTAAGTAGCAGTCGCGCTGAAATGCGAGGCTATTTTTAAGTAGCAGTCGCGCTGAAACGCGAGGCTATTTTTAAGTAGCAGTCGCGCTGAAACGTGAGGCTATTTTGACTTCTGCGCGGTCTAATCTTTAGCTTCACGCGGCGCTATTCTTAGTTTCGCGCGTTCTAATTTTTAGCTTCGCTCGTCCCTACTTAGAGAATTTTTCTGTCTTTATAGAAACTTCTCTAACTCTGGTGCTTCTTTTTGCAGTAGGGTATTCGATGGAGGCTCTTCCCCACAAGAACTACTTCAGCTTTGCTGGGGGGTTCTGATCCTTCAGGTCAATTTCACTTCACCATTATCTTGGCTTCATATAAGCCAGATCCGAAGGAGCGCAAGGAGAAGTTGATCAAGTATCACTCCACTACTGCGCGAGAAATTATAACTGATACTGCCTTCGAAACTTTGAATAGAGAGGCGATAGAGAAACCCGCCTTCCTCTTTGGAGACCAGATGGATCAATCAGATGAGATCCTCTTTGAAGATGAGTGCGTTTAATTATATAACTCGGGCGAAATGCTGATGTTTCTGCCTAGAATGGATCGTAGCTATCCCCTGGTCTATCTTCAGAGGCTGGTGATGCTTCGGGAATTAAAGTGGGGACTAACTCAAGAGCAAGATGGCGTCCCAACAGGCAAATTTGGTGCACAAGGGGTTTATCAAGATGGTCCCCCCAGATGCATTACTGGCTTGCTTCCAGGCCGATTTAGCAAGGAGCTTCCAGTAGGAGAAGTCCCATCCCGCGCACGAACTTTCTTAAGTAAGTTCCTGGCGAAGGATGGTCAGTACCCGGCTAGCGATTTTAGGATGCCTGGCTGGGTTCATTCTTCCAGTAATATGTGGTGGGCCCGCCTTGTTCAGTACATGTTGGATTCCCACGAGTCCATTTTAAAGGATATCGGCTTATATAAAGCCATCAGGAACGTCCAGTTCGGGTTCCCGCAGAGTGCTTATCACTTCTTCTGCCTCTTGGAGATGTACAACCCCGAGACCTGCACTCTCTTTACACCAGTGGGTGAGCTAGGGTTCGCTCTCCACGAGATGTTCGAGATTTTCGGGCTTTCCATGGGTGAAGTCCCTTATGAAGAATACATCCCTTCCACCGAGGAGTTAAACATACTGATGGCTAAGGATGAACACATCTATGCCACATACTGGGAGATGATGTGCCATTATCGTATTTGCGCTGACCTGGCAGGTCCGCGTAATCATGGTATCGGCCACAAGAAATGGGCCGAGTACCTCTTTGCCAATTTAAATTCTAAGGATAGCTTGACAACTATCCATAACCATCCTCCTGTCCCCATCTCAGAAATCGACCAACGTATAGTCAGGGGGCCGTTATCTATTATATTATACCACTGACTCAAATGAGAATGGATACGGTCCTGACACTTCATTCAAGAGCTACCACTATCAAGCCCAGTTTTCGATCTCCAACAGAGGTCTCATCGCCGGTTTTTTGATGCTGTGGCTGAAGAGATGCGTCGTGCCGTCATTGCCCAAGAAAGCAATCGCAATGACTGTGGTATATCCAGCGGTTCTTCTTACATATGGCCGACCCCTTGGACTTCTTCCTGCTATGGTGTGCAATCTGCAACATGGATTGCGGACACTCTGTCATGATTTTCTCCCCGCTGATAAGGTCAAGGGGAAAGGAAAGGGCAAATCGAAGGAGACTGCCCAGCCGAAGACTCCAAACCCGAGGGTGGAGCTTCCTTATACTTATTTGATGGCATGGCTCGTCTTGCACTGCCCCTCCTTGATGAGTGCGACTGAACACCGTTCGGGTGAGAAGTGCTTCTTTATGGAGTTGTATGAACGCTCTTCATGGAAGCACAATTATATGTCCCAAATTCGGAAGACTCTTCGTAGCTTTCAGAACTATGAGATCTTCCGGTGTTTTCCTGACTTTCCCGGCGGGGGATATGGGTTAAAACTGAAGGATGCTGTGGGAGTAGATAATTTTACTGCTTTATCTGCGGGAGCGTTCTGGTGGCTCCTCAACATCCGTCCCGGACACTTGGTATATCGTCAAGATATCAAGTGTCTAATTGAACCGTACATCCCAAGTCACTTTGCTCGCCAGTTCGGATACTCTCAACTCTTCATGGGTAATCCGAATAAGAATCTTGCTTACGAGGGGAATTTGTACGAAGGTGCCCGTGGTTGATTCCATTTTGCGGCGGGCGGAATCGAAACTGAATTCACCTTACCCCAGAAGTCGCCAGAACTGGCAATGACCCTCAGCTTCTGCACGTGGTTCAGCATTGCAAATGCTGACGTGCCCGGCTTCTCTTCCAACCGCAGTTGTTGCAAGGAGATCGAGGCCTTCTATATTAGCCGCCATGGTGCTTCTAGAGTGAGAATAAAAGGAATGGAGGAATTCCTTGGCGCCGCGGCTGAGCCTTCAGACGCCAGCGAGTCCGACGATGATGCCGGTGATGACGATAACAATACTGGTGCTGGAGGAGCTTCCCAGCCTGTTGTTAGTTGTACCTTGAGTCCAACTCTCAAACGCCGAGGAGTCTTAAAGAAAAGGCCTGGTAAGAAGCAGAAGTTGGCCCAGGAAACTTTGATAGCCCCCCAAGAAGTGGCTGTCAAACTTGCTTCAGACTTATTGGCTTCAGCTCTACCCCCAGCGCCGGCAGGGGAGATTGGGCCTGCTGAGGTTCCAAGTGCCGGAGAAGTTCCAGCTCCTCCAGTGGTAGAGACTATTGAACAACCCGCAGCGCCACCATTAGTTAATGAGACGGGTATTCTTTTGGAGATGACAGCGGCTCCGCCTTCAAGTCCGACAACTGGACTTGTATCCCCTGGTATAACTTTTTTAGCTTTTATACTCCGTCTTCTATTTTCTTTTCTGTACTGGTATGCAACTTTCTTTGTTTTGCTTTTCTGAGGTACAGTTAGCCATGCTCTTTCGCCGATGCATTCGACCACCAAAGGGGGTTCCGAGGAGCGAGTGGATTACTCAGGCACCACCGGCTTAGTGGGCATGCTAAGTAGTTCTGCAAATGAACTGAACGCAGACCACTTTGCGACAACTCCTCCTTCCATTACTTCTTCGGTTCCCTCACTTGACGATCTTGGGAGCGATGATAGGACAGAGTTAATTGTAGCGGCCGCAGCAAAAGAAGCTACTCCTTCTCCCAGCTTGCCGTCTCCGACACCAAACACCTGTTCTGATGCGACTTTTCCCGTAGTCGTTGGTGTGCCTTCTGCTCCTCAGCCGGCGATTCTAACGCCTTCTACCATAATGGCTGTTGAGACACCTGTAAATCCTCCAGCTTCCAATCTTCCAGCCGGGGATGAGAAGAATTTGAAGTTCTCATTTGAAGCTTCTTCTGCCATCGGAGGAGCTTCTGGTGGAGATACTCCCTCATCTTCTCCTGTTGGTGGCGCTGCCCGGATGACTTATATTAGCAGCCCTCCTTCTCAGGTTCCTGATTCCACCAGATCTGCATTGGCTTTACTGGTTCCCCACATCATGAATCTGGTACAAGGACAGGCTTCTTCTTCGACTCCGGTAGCCACTGCTCCCCTGCCCGTGACTTATCCCTTGGCATTAACTGCTCTGTCTATTGACACTTCAAATCCTCTTGAAGAACTTTTCAACTTTAGTGTCGTTGATTTTATGCGTTTACTAAGGAGATGTATCGAGATGGTCCTTGCTGGCCACGATTTCTTCAACTTCGCATGTCCAATATTATTCCGCTATCTAGAAAACATCGAAGAAGTTGGGAGACGAGACCGAGCAGCTCCTTACCGGGCCCGCCTTGCAGTCTTAGAAGAACAAGTGACCACGCTACACACGCTCCGTCAAGTGGATGTGGAGGCGATTACTGAGATAGAACTGGCACGGCTTCGGGCGGAATCAACATCGCATAGAAATGCTTTAAGGCAGCATGAAGAGAGATGGTCTCAGGAGCTGACAGAGCTCGAAGCCAGCTGAGAATCCATTCTCGGAGATCTGAAGAGGGTGGACTCTGAGATTAGGGAGAGTCATGCTGCTATCTCTAGAGCCCAGGAGACGATCGCCAGAGCTCGGGCCATCTTGATAGATAATGAACTCCGATTAGGGGAGTCCGTCAAGAAGCGGGAAATGTTGCTTCTCCAACAGGAACAGGTCAAGCAGGAGGAGACGGCCAGGAACCGCGCCATTGAAGAGTCTCGTCAGCAGCAGCTTGCAATAAATGACGATGAGTTGCGTAAACAGGCTCAACATACTGTGGAGTCATCTCATCGTCGAAATTTGGACGAGACGATAAATAAATTGAAACTCCTGGGAGACCCATAGTTTCTTCATTTTATTCTTTCATTTTTCTTATAATAAGACTTTGTAAACGGGAGAGAGATAACCTTTGATAGTTCTTCGAAATTCTTCTTGTATCTTCACCCTTTTAATAAAGATGATTCTTTTTGACTTTTTTATTTGTCGGCTTCAAAACAGATTTGCTTGCCCAACAGATAACTTGGTGTCAAAATGATTTATCCCTCTGTATCGTTTATGCACAATTTTCCGCACCATACTGTCAGAGGTAAGAATTTAACATGACAGGGTTTATGAGATTTTTAGCAAACCCCCAGCTATCAACGGATTTGATTAGTCTTTACCAACTACAGTTTGAGTTGGGCTAGCCATGTTATTCCCCTTAGCATGGTGAGTTATCGAGGATTTCGTTTGGGCTTAAATGCCAAACTTTTCCTCTTCCCTTTGCCTTATCGGCGTTAGGCAATTCATACTTTTACCCCAGTATGATGGGTTGGCGAGAAACTAGTTCTCTTCCCATTACCTAGTCGGCGTTGGGCAATTCATACTTTTACCCCAGTATGATGGGTTGGCGAGAAACTGGTTCTCTTCCCATTACCTAATCGGCGTTGGGCAATTCATACCTTTTAGGTCAGAGGCGTTAAACTGTACATGCCTAAAAGAAAGATTGGCGGCTGTTCAAGCTTGAGAACTGGCACACCAGGTTTTAGGTCAGAGGCGCCAAACTGCGCATGCCTAAGAAAGGACTGGTGGTGGTTCAAACTTGAGAACCAAACAGGAAGTGTTTCAAGACTCTCTCGCGTAACTTGAACTGGGCACACCAAACACACCAGGTTTAGGTCAGAGGTGCCAAACTGCGCATGCCTAAGAAAAGACTAGAGGTGGTTCAAACTTGAGAACCAAACACACCAGGTTTAGGTCAGAGGCGCCAACTGCGCATGCCTAAGAAAAGACTGGAGGTGGTTCAAACTTGAGAACCAAATACACCAGGTTTAGGTCAGAGGCGCGAAACTGCGCATGCCTAAGAAAAGACTGGAGGTGGTTCAAACTTGAGAACCAAACACACCAGGTTTAGGTCAGAGGCGTGAAACTGCGCATGCCTAAGAAAAGACTGGAGGTGGTTCAAACTTGAGAACAAAACACACCAAGTTTAGGTCAGAGGCGCGAAACTGCGCATGCCTAAGAAAAGACTGGAGGTGGTTCAAATTTGAGAACCAAACACACCAGGTTTAGGTCAGAGGCGCCAAACTGCGCATGCCTCAGAAAAGACTGGAGGTGGTTCAAACTTGAGAACCAAACACACCAGGTCTAGGTCAGAGGCGCCAACTGCGCATGCCTAAGAAAAAACTGGAGGTGGTTCAAACTTGAGAACCAAACACACCAGGTTTAGGTCAGAGGCGCCAACTGCGCATACCTAAGAAAAGAAGACGCGTATCTCCAGGGATACTAAAAATAGTATTTCTTCAGAAATTTACCATGATCGGCATCATCATCCTGTCGCCATCTTGATTCATTAAGCGATAGGCTCCACTGGAGTATACTGTCTTCACAATAAACGGTCCTTCCCACTTGGGTTCAAACTTACCCTTAGTCTTGTGGGTTAGCACCATTGGCCTTTTAACAGTCAGAACCAAGTCCCCTTACTTAAAGGTCCTTGGTTTGACGTTCTTATTGAACGTTTGAGATATTCGGGCTTGATACAACTCAATTTGTTGTTGAGCCCTGAGACGTTTTTCATCTAACGCCTATAGTTCTTGCAATCTTTGCTGATGACGCTCTTCTGTCGTCATCTTTGTGGCTAAAGCCACTCTTAATGATGGTATCTGGATTTCAAGAGGCAAGACAACCTCGCTTCCATAAACCAAAGAGAACGGGGTAGCTTTGGTCGGGGTGCGAACGGTGGTGCGATAAGCCCACAAATATTCTCCCAACTTTTCATCCCAATCTCGTTTATTGGAAGAGACGAACTTCCGAAGGAGTTTGATGATCGTCTTGTTGAAAGCTTCCGCTAACCCATTAGCCGCAGGGTTATATGGTGTAGAAGCGATATCTTTGATTCTTAACTTATTGCAGAATCTGGAGAATTCCTGACTAATGAATTGCGGACCATTATCATGAATGATCCGTCGAGGGACGCCAAATCGGTAAATGACATGATACTTGATAAACTTGATCACATCCGTCGTTTTCACCTCTTTCATGGGCACGACTTCGGCCCACTTTGAAAAATAATCGGTTATTGCAAGAATAAACCGGTGTCCTCTGGATGACGGGGGAGTTATTGACCCCACAATGTCCATTCCCCAGGCCTCAAACGGCCAACTAGCGATAGTATTGTGCAAGTATTCTGGGGGTTGGTGAATGAAGTTAGCATGTACCTGGCATGCATGACATCGTTTAGCGTATGTCATTGCCTCGGTCATCATATTCGGCCAGTAGTACCCTAGCCTTTTTATACGGTCTCCGAGTTTTAGACCGGGCTGATGAGCTCCACATACTCCATCATGCGTTTCTCTCAGCACTTCTTCTGCTTCTGCTTCTGCTTTTGATATGCAGCGTAGTAGCAGACCATCTCTTGACTTTCTATATAAAGTCTGAAGTTGATGGTCATAATAAAATCTCTGGACCTTCCTCTTTATTGAGGTGGCTTCCTTAGGATCTTCTGGTAATATCCCATGTAAAGTGTAATCTACGAACGGAAATCGTCAATCACGGGGCTCTAACTTTAAGCCTATTTGGCATACCTCTTCGGCTTGAGACACCGCGTCTGGGTGGAGAAGTTCTCTGCTACCAATGGTGATACTTTTAGCTTCACCTGGTGGGATTGCCAGTATTGCGGCTAATGCGGCGAGAGCATCTGCATAAACGTTCTCATTTCGAGATATGTGGTATATGTAAAATTGTTCAAAATATCCTGCTAGTTCAATAGCTAGCTGATGATAGGGGATGAGGGCTTCATGTCTGACTTCATACTCACCTGTCATCTGATTGACGATGAGCTTAGAGTCTCCATATGCCTCTAGATAGTTCACCCCCAGCTGCAGAGCTATTTTTAAGCCGATAATGAGCGCGTTATATTCTGTCACATTATTCGTGCACAGTTCTGTTAATGAGTAACCGTTAGGCAATATATGTTTATGTGGAGATATAAGCACAACCCCCACTCCAGCAGCAGATCGTCTGGCAGCACCATCAAAGAACATCTGCCATGTTTGTTCTTTGCTAACTGTGTTGACCTCTGACGTCTGTTTGGATTTGGACCAAATTGGATGGTCTGTAAGGAAGTCGGCGATTGCCTGTCCCTTCATGGCCTTTTGTGGGACGAAGTGTATGTCATAGGGCGATAGCAATAATGCCCATTTCGCCAACCGGCCGTTTAAGGCTCCCGGCTTTGTCATCAGGATTTTCAGGGGATTAACCCGTGATATGACATGGATTGTTTGCCCTGAAAGATAGTGCCGCATTTTCTGAACAGCGAACACTAGGGCTAAACACTCCTTTTCAATCGGGGTATATCACTGTTCGGCCCCAATCAATGTTCTGCTTAAATAGTAGAGGGTATGTTCATGGCCGTGCTCACTATATTGAGCAAGTAATACTCCTAAGGCATTATCCATGGCCCTTACATATATAAGGAAGGGCTGCCCAGGGACTGGTGCCATTAGTACAGGAGGCTTAGTAAGGTACTCATTGAGGTCATCAAATGCCTGTTGACATGCCTCATCCCATATGGAAGACACTCCCTTTTTCATATGTTTTGAGAATGGCTGGCATCGTCCAGATAGGTTGGAAATGAAGCGTCGAATATAGGCGAGCTTTCCTTGTAACCCCCTCAACTCTTTAAGATTGCGAGGAGGTGACATCTCGCTAATCGCTTTTACCTTTTCAGGGTCGAGAAAAATTCCTTTTGAGGTGATTATGAACCCAAGGAATTTCCCGCTGGATACCCCCATGAACGACTTAGTAGGATTCATTTTCAGATGATATTTCCTCATAAGATCGAAGACCACTCTTAAATCATGAAGATGATCTTCTTAGTTTTTGCTTTTGACTGCTAAGTCATCCACATAGCACTCCACTGTTCTGCGCAGGTGTTCTTTGAATATGACACTCATTGCGCGTTGGTAGGTGGCACCTGCGTTCTTTAATCCGAATGGTATCACCGTATAACAGTATACCCCAGCGGCGTTCTGAAAGCTGTATGCTTTTCATCATCCGGGTGCATTTTAATTTGGTTATAACCTGAGAAGCCATCCATAAAAGACATCCTCTCATAACCGCAAGTATTATCAATCATCACATCGGTGATGGGGAGTGGAAATTCATCCTTGGGACATGCAGCGTTCAGATCTCGAAAATCGATGCATATCCGGATTTTGCCATTCTTTTTGCGAACTGGCACTATGTTAGCCACCCAATCTGGGTGTTATTTTTTACGGACGAATCCGGATTGTATAAGCTTGTTGACTTCAGCAACTATCGCCTCCATCAGTTCCGGTCGAAAACGCCTTTGCTGTTGTTTGACAGGCTTAGCGTCTTCTTTAATATTTAACCGGTGTGTGGCAATTTGAGGGTCAAGTCCAGGCATATCTTCATAACTCCATGCGAACACATCTATATACTCTTTGATAAGAGATATAAGTTCCTCCTTTTCTAAAGGAATTAGTGTGTCGCTTATGAAGATGGGTTTCCCATGTTAACTTGTATTAATTTGTCTTCTGTGGGCGGGTCACGCTGTTCAAAGCGGACATCCCAGAGAATATCCATATGCCTAGTCCAAGCATCATGTTGAACGTCAATTGGTTCCTCGTCGCTTTCTGGCGCGGCTGAAACCATATTGGCTATCAAAGATTGAAACTAAGCACCGGTACTTATATCCGAATCATGGTCAGGTGAAGATGTTTCTTCTTTGGCCGAAGAACTCTCTTCATCTTTCAATGGTGATGAGGGTAGAGTAGATACATAACCCAACCCTCTGCTGGTCTTTTGATAATAATCAGGGCTCTTTCCTCTCGGTCTAAACGAGGGTATGAGATTCCGTCGCCCTTTTTCAAAATTCAATCCCGGTTTCTGGGTAAGATTATAACTCATTTTCTCCATCATCTGTCGGGATTTTTGTTCGTACAGATGAAATTGTGGTGATGTTTGTTCATCACTTTCGCGGCTTTGCTTTCGCCGGGGTGACGTAATTACTTTGCCGAACATAATCAGCTTTTGGGATCCTCTTCGAGGAGGCACTTCAAAGTAGTGACCTTTTTCCTCAGCTATTTTAGACTGGGAGAGGAGGGATGACTTAAGTGGCAAATGATATGCCGCCAGAACTTCAAGTTCGGATAGGCCATCCACTTCAGTAGAAGTACAAGAGGGTTCAGATTCAGTAGCTACAGCATGCTCATAGACTAATCTTATACTTTCATTAATAACCCATTCACTCTCTATTACATCGTTTACATCATTATCAATACTCAGACTAAAATCTAAGTGGGGGTTGATTTTATAATCACCCCCATCGTCTTCCTCAGGAAGCTCGTACTCAGTGTCTGCCTCATTACCGCTGTCGTCGGGCTTTGGAGACTTGCTAAGATTGTCATTGGAGGCTTCATGGGCTGGCTTATAGAGTGCAGCGTCCGTGAAGTAATTCTCCAACCCTTTGAATGGCTGTTTGTCGGCAATTAGCGTCCGGACCTCTCCTTCCTCATCGCAATATTTCATGCATTGGTGGAGGGTCGACGGGACTATCATGTGAGCATGGATCCACGGCCGCCCCAACAGAATGTTGTAGGAGGTGTCTGCATCGATGACGTAGCATGTAACCTCCGTTCTCAAGTCTCCAATTTGACATCGCAATCGGATCTTACCAAGAGGATGACTGTTATTAGCGTTGAATCCGTAAATAGTGGTGTTTGTAGGTGTCAAGCGATGAAGGTAAATCCCCAACAGTTGCATCAATCTTTTGGGCACGACACTGAGTGCAGAACCCGGATCAATTTGAATTCGGTCCACCTTTGTAGACCCAACATATCCAGTGAAATATAAAGGCCTGTTATGCTTTATATTCCTCACCTGCATGTCTTCTGGAGAGAAGGTGATTTGTGGGACATGCCTCCTCACTTGGTGACAGCGGGGGCAAGAGTTCTGTTCTTCGTCGGCCGGCTCGACTATCTGAGCTAAGAATGACTCAGAGTCTGCCAAGGCCTCTCTTAGAGCTTCACGTGTTGATTTTGATAATCTCAACAATTCGTAAAGCGTTACTCGTGCTGGGATATTCACCAACTGAGCAATTATGTCAAACTTGAAGGTAGTCTCGCTGGCTCCTTCCCCTCGAATAGGATTCTTCTAGAAACGAAGTCCTTTCTGCTTTGCAGGTTTTGCGAGTTCTGCATAGATGTCTTTTGGATCTACTCTAGTGTAATCCTTAAGATATATCTTCCCGGATCGAGTACCGGAAGGGCCTACCCCATCTTGGTGAGTGGTCATAGTTTCGGGTTCTTCTTCAGAATCTGTGAAGACTCCCGAAGCTATATATTCTTCCTTTATATCTGCAGAAATGACATTAACAGTCCGCTTCTTCTCTTGACCTCTTGAAGTAGTCCATTGCTCATCCTCTAGCAAATCGGGATGAACCCACATGACTTCCCCCTTTTGAGTCGTCACAGGAACAAGTCCTTCTTGGGTTTTGTTATGAGGATCAAGGTTCTTCGTGACCATCTTACCCTTTGGGATTGGGGTCACCCCTGCGGGGAACTCGTAGGTTCCAACCACTATGGTTGCCATATTGGCAGTGACCTTCTTCTGCTCTTCCTTAAGCGTCAGAACTCCAGCTTCTATTAGTGCTTGGATTCTGTTCTTAAGGGGAAAACAATCCCTGGTAGGGTGCCCAACATTCCGGTGATAGAGACAGTAGTTGGGATCTTTAGTCTTCCCAGCGTCTTCTGGCTTCTTATTCTCCGGAAGTTTCAGCATTCCCTTCTTTTGGAGCAGGTGAAAGAGGACAGGCGTCTGTTCCGCCTTGAAAGTGTAGTTCCTTTCTTGCTGCGATCTAATTTGCCTTGATCCTTGCTGACTTTGAGGCTTCGGCTCTGGCGGAGGACTGGTTTTCTGAGGAGCAGCTTCTGACGACATTGCTGCTTTCCCTTTATTCTTATTGCTGTTATTTTGGGTATATGACTTACTACCCCCAGCACTTCTTGACCCGCGGGACTCTTTAACTAGGCGAATCAAGTCTTCAGCTTGCTATCCTTATTTGAGCAGGTCCCTCCACGTCTTAGACTCTACGACCCCCATTTTGAGGAGCACATTGGTCTTAAGATTGTGTCGACAGGTCTCGACTAGAGTTTCCTGGATCATTCCATGTTTGCAATGTACGGACTTCTCTCGGAACCTTTCTATGAAATCTTTAACCGTTTCTTGTTCTCCTTGTCTAGTTGCAAGGAGGGAATGAACCGTAATCTCGGTGTCATCCTCAAAGAAACGTGAGAGAAATAATTTCTCTACATCTAACCAGGTATTAATAGTACCTGGGGGCAGCTGCATGAACCAAATAAAGGCAGGCCCTCGCAAAGTACTTGCGAACACTTTGGTCATGATGGGGTCATTACCCATTAAATGTCCTGCTTGGGACATGAAGTAATATATATGCTGACTGGGCGATCCCTTCCTGTCGTATGGCTCTAACTTGAGCGGCTTATACTTCTGTGGGTATGGTATCGTATCCCATTCAGGAGGATACGGTCTTGAGATCCCTGAATCTTTCAACTCCTTCTTATGCATTAAAACTTCGAGTTGATTCTGTAGCTTTTCTATCTTTTCCCCATGCGGGTCATGAAAAGAAAATCTATCGTCATCCTCATGCGTTGAGTGGGCTTTCTCTTCCTGTTCTTCTTCATTCAGAGTTTCTTTTCCCTTTCTAGCATTACTCTCAATAAACTTTGAGAGCATCATCTTAAGATCTTCAATCATCTTTTGCTGCTCTCGAATCATCTTTTCTTAAACTTCAAATCTCTGATTGATATCGTCAGACTTATCTGCCATATGCGATGCTGACTTTTGTAGCCGAGACGATGTAGAGGATGGAGGTGAGGCTATAGCGGAGTTATCGCTGTCCTCGTCGTAAGAACCCTTCGCAAGCCTCTTGTAGTTTCGAGGCGGAACGGCTCCTGATTTAAGTCGAGTGACGTGAGGAGGTTCTTCATCGCTCGATTCCGAATCATCATCTGTTTCTATAATTTTCTTTCCTTTTCCCACCATGTTGGAGGTTACGGCTCTCCAGTGCTTTAGGAAAGCAGTCTTTGGTTTCTTTGTAGGGTTCTTGTCTGACTCGGTCAATCGATCAAACGCAGATATCATGCTCTTGATGCAGCCACAGTTGTCCATTACAGCGGACACTGCCGTCATGAGCCGCTGACAGTGACAAACAGGTTCATTTTGAAGTTGATCTATGCTTCTCTTTTTGGAGAGATAATCCCTGAGATCAGCATCTTTAACCATGGAATCACGAAGTCTGTCTGACTTTTGGACGGGTCTAGGGATCCACTGAAGCTTCTTTAAATGATCAACCCTGGTTATGCAGTTGGATTGATCCTCGCGGGGCTTAGAAGTAGCCTCGCGTTTTATATCGCGAGTCTGAAGAATAGCTCCGTGTTTTGCCACATTAGCCTCGCATTTCTCGTTGGCTTGGCGTGTCTTCAGAAATTTAGCTTCTGGAATAGTAGCCCCACGTGAAGGAAAGTTCTTGCACGCTGGCTTATCTTTGCAATTAACACAGATCATAGCTTCGCGCCTAGCATGATTTTTACGACTGACAACAATTTGCCAATCATCCTCGCGTTCCTCGCGGGTATCAGAAGTCTTACGTTTATTGCAAGTATTACTGGCCTCGCGTTTCTCGCTTGGCTCAGTATCAGTTTTGCGTGGAATATCACACGCTTGCTTCAAAGAATTTTTATACTCGCGTCTCTCACGAGTGTCATAAGTCTTGCGTTTCTCGCAATCAGTACTGACCTCGCGTCTCTCGCTTGGCTCAGTATCAGCCTCGCGTGGAGAATCACACACTGGCTTTGAAGAATTTTTATATTCGCGTAACTTGCGAGTGTCGGGTATTCTGCGACTAGTGCAACCCTTACTGGCTTCGCGTCTCTCGCTAGGCTCAGTAATAGCCTCGCGTGGAAAATCACACGCTGGCTTTGAAGAATTTTTATACTCGCGTAACTCGCGAGTGTCGGGTATTCTGCGACTAGCGCAACCCTTGCTGGCTTCGCGTCTCTCGCTAGGCTCAGTATCAGCCTCGCGTGGAGAATCACACGCTGGCTTTGAAGAATTTTTATACTCGCGTAACTCGCGAGTGTCGGGTATTCTGCGACTAGCGCAACCCTTACTGGCTTCGCATCTCTCGCTAGGCTCAGTAATAGCCTCGCGTGGAAAATCACACGCTAGCTTTTCCTTACTTTTAAGACAAGTTGTATCTTCGCGTTTAACGCGGTAGAGACTGGTCTCGCAGGTAGCGCGAGCCAGTTTGCGAAGGACCATAGCCTCGCGTCCTCTGGTGTTAGCTTCGCGTCCAAGGCGGGCTTTGAGGGCTCTACGCCTCGCTCTCCGGTTTCTGTTCCGGAGTTGGGTTCTGGTCAATCCAGTCCCTAGGTCTTCTTCGGCAGTCGGAAGCTCATCCTCGGCTAGGATTTCTTGTGTGAACTCCGGCTCTATAGCCGCAGTCTCCAAGGATCCCCGTCTCTCGGCGGATACCTTTCTACTCGTCACTCGGGCATTGGAGTACATGCGACGATAGTGCCGTGTCTCATCCAAGTCACCTGATCCGGAGGAGAGGAACTCCTCGTACTTCTGCTGGTCGATTTCAACGACCAGCGTGTCTACTTCGGATCCGATCAAGTCAACGTCCGATTGCGCCACAATCTCTTCGTCAGTGAAAGAGATGGCTCTCACTGTGGTCGCCAGTTTGTTCGCTGCAAAAGTTCCTTTGCTTCCTCCAATTGAATAAGCTTGAATTACAATGAAAGTGAACAAGATAAAAAAAAAACAAACGAGAGGATTTTATAGTTCAATCGCTCTCTTTTACAAAATAAACATGGGATCAGTGGCGATGGGATCTATAGTAGTTCTTTTGGACGATCGAACTTCGAACTCTTCTCTCTTGAAGATAACGGCCGATTGTAGACGATCTTCTCCGGTCTCTCCCGAACTCAAGGCTCTGTACGTAACTTGAATTCTCTAAGAACCGAAAGGAAGAAGATGAATACCTCTGACTTCAAGGCTCTCTCGCGTACTTGAATTGCCAAAGGATTCAAAAAGAAGACAATTGCCGAAAAGAAGATCCTTAGGGTTTCACCAGGAAGGTATTTATAGCCCCAGGTTAATGCAAGAGTTTCTATCTAAATAGAACTCGCATTCATCAAGGATTCCAATCAAATATCTTAGTTTTGATGGAATTCTGATTAGGCTTGATTCGGATATTTAGATAAGCCCAAAATTATAATCTCAATCAATTTGAGATTCTGGTTATCTGCTCACGCGGAGCTTTAATCGCATCAAAACGCGGCGCTAAATAACCAAAACGCGGAGCTATTGATCATCTCCGCGTTTCACTCAAACGCGAGGCTAATATTAGCCAGACTGCGGAATCAACGCGGAGCTATTAAACATCTCCGCGTTTTGTTCAAACACAAGATTAATATAACCAAACGCGGGGCTACTGAATTGGCTCCGCGTTCTATTGTGGAAAATCCTTTTATCTTAGAAATTTTCATTGCCAACACTCTCTTCCTTCCCTCTCCCACCTCTTCTAATTCTTCATTTTCCTCTTTCCCTTCCCTACCTCCTTCTCGATCTAACTTTGCTTCTCCATCCAACTTCGCTTCTCTCTTCGAGTTGTCCGCCGCCACTGTTGATCCAGCCCACACCACTCGCCCGCCGTTCTGCTGTTGCTTCTTAAGTTGAGATGGTGAGATCTCTTTCTCATTTAGTAAATTTATTTATTTATTTTTTTGATTCTTTTTTTGGACAAAGAAGGAGATGTTTTTGGATTTGATGGTCTTGTTAGGTTGGAGAGGAGAAAGAGGGAAGGAGGAGGAGAAGGTGGAGGGGTTTCGATGATAACGTTGAGGATGTAGCATTGGAGTTTTAGAGGTGGAAGATTTTTAATCATAGATAAAAAAAAAATTTATAAGTTTACTTCATAATTCATTTTTTTTAGGGGTATTTACTGGTTTGTCCCTCAAATCTTTATATATTATGATTTAGTCCTCCAAATCTTCATATTTAGGATTTAGTCTCCCAAATCTTCTAAGTTACTACAATTTAGTCCCCCTCCCAAACTTCCTTTAATTTTTAACATGATATTACCATTTTACCCCTCCTTATTTATTCTTTATCTTCTCCTTCTCTCTTCCTTCTCTCTTCTCATTTTCTTCATTATTTTTCCTCTCTTATTCTTCTCTCTTCCTCTGCTCTTTTCCCAATGAAGAAAAGAGGAGGAAGAGATAAGGAAGAGAAAAGAGGAATAATGAAGAAAATGAGAAGAGGGGAGGAAGAGATGAGGAGAAAAGAGAAGGATAAGAGAGAGAAGAGAAAGAATGAATAAGAAGAGGTAAAATGGTAATATCAGGTCAAAAATTAAAAGAAGTTAGGAAGGGGGACTAAATTGTAGTAATTTAGGAGATTTGGGGGACTAAATCCTAAATATGAAGATTTGGGGGACTAAATCATAATATATAAAGATTTGAGGGACAAACCAGTAAATATTCCTTTTTTTTAATAACTCTCTACTTGCTCTACCTCTCAAAATCTCTTGTAATTGGTAGAACTTTCTGGTGCTCAATATCTAAACTATCTCAAAGATTAATCCGGTCTCAATTTTGAAGTTAGAAAATATTTTTGACTCGGCTACTTCGCGTTGAAACATTAATCTGTGCGCCAATAGTTTAACCATATTAATACTTATTAATTGATAAGAAATAATTTAAAACAATTTTTGGACGTTGATAAGAAATAATTCAAAACAATTTTTCGAAACAATTTTTCGCTACGTGCGGACTCTATCCCCCGGATTGTGAGTCCAAACGACTATTAGTCTGGACAAAAGGCCTTTGTCTGAATCCAGACAGCGACGTCCTCCCGCGAGTTTTTTCACCGGAAAAAAGTGAACTCAAAACCCAAATAAAAAACCCTAACATCATTCTATTCAATTTAAATCAAAATCATAAGGTATATTTGGAATAATTTATACGGGAAGAGGATTTTGATCGTCAAAGGGAGCCAACGACATATTTGTATTCTCCATTTACGTTCCTTTGACACAACTCAATTTCCTTTGACACAACTCAAAAATTCCTCATTTGTTTGGATTTCTAATAAAACAATATATGAAAATGACATAATGATTCGGATTTAAAATAGCAAATGATCGACAGAAAGAGTAGATCAAGTCAAATAGAATGAATTTTATGCTTAAAAAAAAAACTCACCTGTCGTGCGGGTGAATGAGAGGGAACGTGAGGTTAAATGAGAAGGCAAAAATGTCTATTTTTCTTAGGAACAAACTTGATATATATATATATATATATATATATATATATATATATATATATATATAAGAAGTTTTAAAATGAGCTTATTAGGAAAAATGGTGTGCCCCTTTAGAAACTCCCTTCGAAGCCTCTCACAAAACTAATTGGGTCGGGTAGAATTTCTTGCGTACAGAATCTTTCAGGTTTCATGCCTTTTACGCTTATAGATGCCTTCTACGCTTATAGATTACAGTATGGTTGGATATTTGGCAATTATGATCACTACTATTGTCTGCATCTAATAGTACCTTTAAAATTCTTGTTTTTTTTTTCTATAATTTAATCTAGTGATTTTTTTTTTTTGTTCAATAATTTCATCGTATAGTTTGTAATAATAGAAAGTTTGTATGCCATATTTGCAAAACTAAATAACTGTTGAATTATTGTGAACTAAATAGTGTAATCAATATGAAATAACTGTTTCTCGGATTATTGGTGCTTATTATTCAATTATGAAATTGATTTTATATATCTTTTCTTTATAAAAATGACAGAATAAGCTTTCTAGGAAGAGAAATGCAGAATAATTGTTTGAACAAGAAGAGAGAAAAAGAATTAAGTGGGTTCAAACCCAAGATATAAAAACCAGACCCAACTGACCACAATGTACTCAACATTGAATGGTTGATTTTGCAAACATGTAAAAAGATAAAATATAAAGAGCAAGAAAGCAAATATAAAAAATATAAAATATAAAGAGCAAGAAAGCACATGAGTTGCACAAAGAGTGGATGTGAAGACAATAAGAGTGCAAGAAAGCAAATATAAAAAATATAAAATATAAAGAGCAAGAAAGGATGTGAAGACAATAAGAGTGTGTTTATTAATTCAAAATTATGAATAGAACGGACCAATGACTACCAATGGCTGTTGTTTCGGTGAACCCTTTAGGTTCACCGAATGAGGTCCTAACTTCATTAAAACAAATGATTTCAACCGTGCACACATTAGAATCTGTATCTGCACGCTCAAGGCCCATAATTGACGCACTTCAAACAATCAGAAATCGCCACAAACTGCCAGGCAATAAAAACATAATTGAGGATTCAATGGATCAAAAGGATTAAGATATTAAAAAACCTAAGAAGCAACCAATTGGTTGCACACCCATGGAGGCTGATGCATATTCAACAAACAACGATGGAAGATATGTATCCTAACCATGTCAACCTGTTCAGCTTTGCCATCTTGAGTGCAAACAGTATCAGCTTCAGTCAGTGAAACCTGCTTCAGGCAGGCAATCGTCACAAGCAATTCAATTTAGCACCTATCTCAACAGGTTCACACACTAATTTTTGGCCAGACCCACTCAAAATTTTGAACTAAAAATGAAGATTTCATTTTTCTAATTCAAAATTTTGAATAGAATAGGTTAATAATTGATCTTTAGATCTACTCATTCTTATCCCTATCACGGACAAATGCCACATGGTCCAGGAAGAACTTGCGGCAGTCAGTAGCAAGGGTATGTGTACCTACCATGAAAACCTAGCTGCAATTGAAATATAAGAATATCAATACAACTGCTGCCTAATTCAACAGTACCCGGAGTGCCCAACCAATGATCTATCTTTAAAACACAACAGGAGTTGATTATATCAGATATCAGACTTCCAAATAAACTTTACAGCTTACGCCCAAGGGCTAGTTTGTTGACACATAATTAAAGGGAGCAGCTTCAGCTTGAACCCAAAATATATGGAACCTGCATCTTTGAGGGTGATTCGACCCAGCTAGTTAGAAGATAACAGGGAGACGGAGCTGAATGAGGTTTCTTGCATCCCCCAAGCCCCTCACAAGAGAGGCTCACCTCGATCTGCCAGAAAGCTGAACATGACAGCTTCTCAACCTTTCGCGCCCTAAAAGATCGAAAAAGGAAACCACAATTCATGCAGGCATCAACAGCATATCCATGTTTCAAAGAGTGTGACGGGAGACTCAAAAGCAGAAGAACTAGGATAAATTTCATTATCTTCTCATTCAAAATTTAACTTGTCCAGTCCCATCAAAAACAACTTTTAAGCAGCCAGACGTTTCGCATTGGCTGCATTGTTATTCACATTAAGCAAAGCAACAGAATCAGTCTCCCTATGCCACTTTCTTAAACTAAATTTCATTCACAGTGAACAGCAGACGTCAGTTATTGGTTTAAATGTGTTTTACTTCTCATAAGAGAGCTTGGATCTTGTGTTCATTTATGGAACACATCATAAAAAATCTTAAGCCAAACGACTAAGACATCGAGTCAAAACAATGAGCACAATGAGTATCATACCTACATCACTAGAGTAAACAGAAACTAGCAACCAACATAAATAACAGGTACATGTTCAAAACCAATTTTCAAGGGGGCATGAGCAGACATCTATATCCATCAGCTCAAGTCTTGGGTAGTAGCTACCACAATACAATACTAACTCAATTTCCAAAATCAAAGGGGTAGTTCATTCGAGCAACTTGTGATGTGATGATTTCCAATTTTCAGCCTAACATGCATGCACAGATTGTGGAAATTATGCTCTTTTCAAGATCTGCCCCAGAGAAAGATGAAGGAATTATGTGCTCTCAAGACCTGCCCCAGACATAAGATGTTAAACTCAGGTCCCCTGCTTAACTCTCTCTCGCCCCCCACCACCCCCCAAAACACACACAAAACCCTTTCCAACTACAGGAAATACACTTGTAAGCATCAGAAATATCATTGAATATTCAAATATATCTAACTCAGGTACCACATAATTATTTAAAATTAATATACTACAAGAAGGTTAGGTCCCCTTGGTTTTTAAAACTCAAGTCCGTATTCATTTCAAAAATGCAGCAGCTGTATTTGAACAGTCTCCAATTCATATCCATCCTCGTTTTGAACAGAATATAACTAGCGTATTTTATTTTCATCTACGCACTGTGATTCAAAGCCGGATTCAGAAACCAAGTCCCATTACAAATACGGTAATTCCAGTAATTAATATAGTTATATCAGATCCATCTATGGTCTACTCAAAACTATAGAGGGATCAGATCCATCTATGGTCTACTCAAAACTATAGAGGGAAGGCTTGGATTTTTCAGAAAAGAATGTGAGTGCACTTGTTGAAGATGCTGCTAGGGTGATTTTAAGCTTCTCCTAGTCTGTATATTCAACAATTATAATTTGTAAAGGAAAGAAAATTCAGATCCTTCAGTCTTTACAATTTCGTACCATAGAAAAACTTGAGATTCCATAACAGTTTTTTTTTGGTTTGGCACTGGAAAGTAGAAATGACACTGTCTGAGCAGAAAATTTTTATTCTTTTTCACTCTCCATTCTCAACTTTCTACTTTCTGACGAGGAAGAAACAATTAAATAAAGTGGCTTTAAAAAGGTTTAGAATGATCTATAGCAAATTTCTCTCTCTTACATTCTACATTAAGAGGTTAAGAGTTGCTTGGAAACTCGTCCTTATGTGGCAAGCAGGGCCAACAGGATATGGAAACTTTAGCTTCTAATTTTATTCTAAATTTTAGGCGTCAAAATAAGGGAGTCGATTTTATTTTCAAATTCTACGTGTCAAAGAAACAGAAAATTTTAGAGATTCCTTTCCCTCTCCTACTTTCTTCTTCAGATTCCAAATGTCAAAACATTATGCCCTAAGGAACTCAGTAATCTCAAATAGAAGAGAAACTACCCTGTCTCCATGCTGTGTGCATTATCCTTTTCTATCCCATATACAGAATGCCATTCGTATGGATCATCCACAAGGACAGCCATCATGCACCTTATTTCAAGTTAAGCAGTTTTCATATCCCATATGTATTACAGATTTTCTACCAGTTACCAGTGTGCGGACCCAAACATGCTTCCAGTTATATAATGACTTCAAAGCTCATGATACGAAATATATTTATAAATATCTTGCTAAAGCAAACATGACTGACCTTTCTTGGAGGTGTTCCTGGCTTCGCCATGTTGGTCCCAAATCCAAATTTTCCTTTCTTATCAGTCGGTTTAAGAATCTGAAAGGAACATGTCAGAGTATCGTCGACGCTCATCATAGCACCAGCATTGTCAAACTCCCCACAGTAGTTGGGCGCAGAAAATATAGTCACAAGCTGGCGCTTTGCAAAAAACTCATAGCCATCTTCCACAACCTGCACAGCTTCACAAATTAGCCAAAAACAACTAATATAATGAAAAATAATGCACTACGCATTAGCCCACATGGAAGAAAGAGACGAGGTTTTATTGGAGGAATGATAGGTAGCGACTGATAGGCAGATAAGCAGGGCCCACTTGGAAACAGTCAAGATACCAGTTCCATTAGTTCAGAGAAAAATAGGAAAATAAAATTAAAAAATAGAAATAAAAATTGGCAATCTCTTTTCCTTCCCCATCTCTCTGGTAGCGGGTACCGATTCGTCGATGTTGAAGAGTAAAATAAATGTTGGCAAATGATTTTGTTCCTGCACTCATCGATACCACAAAGTAAAATCAAAACAAGTATGCTTGACATTGGCATAATTACTCTACCATATATGCTGAATCAATTGTTCCTGCACTCAACATCAGGCCAACTCCTTCTAATGAGCCCACTTTTCAGTGACCACTTTATGCAAACCCCATATTTTTGGCTAGAAACTGGGAATTTTTCGTGACTGAAATGGCAAATCCCTTTTTTCTGGTAAGTCTTCTCCAACGCCATATTGGACACCAAAATCAAATAAAGACTTCCTTATTACTCCATGTCTGTGCTTTTCATATGCCCATCTTCAAATATATTGTTTGCAAAATAAAAGAATCATAGATTCATTATTATTTCACAGACCTCAGCCTCGCGATGTCAGTGACAACGGCAATAACAAGTTCATCCTAGACATTCCACAAGATGGCATAAAGGAACCCCATGCCTGCAGTCAAAAAAATGGAGGAAAAGGTCATCTGTTTCAAGAGATTGAGGAAGTTACCATCAGTTTTGATCCTTTCAGTTATCTTTTTGTTTTGTTCTTATTTAAACTGGTTGAACCAGTCACTGAGTTGGTTTCAGGTGGGACACGTCTAATTGGACCAATCACAGGTGCATCGCACACTAGCTTAGCTAGCATTAAAAACTAGCATGCATAGTATCATTCCTCAATTTAACTTCGGTATATTAGTCAGAGTAAATTCCCAACATTAACTCCATCAACTCATGACAATCAAAGAAATACAAATCAGATATGAATCAAAGGCCTTAATTATATGTCAAATCTGCAGTCAAGTAACAGGAGAATAACAATTAACTCATTAATCGTTAGATTGTTATACAGTCATTAGGTACACATTTATAACAGAATAAGTAAACTCCACTAACAATTTGCCAAGAAACTTATGTTTAGATTGCGGGTTAGAACTGTACTTACTTGATGAGCTCGACAAATGAGATCAATATCATGTTTCTGAAGAAATTCAGCCACCTTATCCGGACCAAAGGTATAGGAAACACCTCTATCATTTTCACCCCAACCATCAATATCTTTATCAGGGTCAGACCATAGTAAATCACAGAGAAGACCTTGGTCCGGAACATCAACTGGTCTAGCAATATTTCGTATCTGATCCAAGTTCTTCAGATCGGGAGATAATCCCCCATGCATGCAAAGGATCTTCTCGTCAATAAGTGCAGCAACCGGAAGGCAATTGAAACAATCAGTAAAAACTTTCCACAGTCGAACATTAAATCTTCTTTTGCATTCATCATAGAAGCCATATATACGATTAATGGAAGCACACTCATGGTTTCCCCTCAAGAGAAAGAAGTTCTCTGGATACTTTATCTTATATGCAAGAAGCAGGCAAATGGTCTCAATGCTCTGCTTGCCGCGGTCAACATAATCCCCTAGGAACAAGTAGTTTGCTTCTGGAGGCAGCCCACCATATTCAAAGAGACGAAGAAGATCAGAGTACTGCCCATGGATATCTCCTGTCAGGAAGAAAATGAATGTTGAGATATGCAAGAGAAGTTTCAATGCACCTGAAACAAATAAACTCGCATAAAGCATAAAGAAGTATAAACGAGTGTTCCTATCAAAGCTTATACATCAGTGTTACTAACTTACTATTATACATGGACAATGTTAATTAAAAAAAAAAAAAATTCATTAGAACACTTGCATCTTCACATGAAATATGGTAAATATCTTCAGCAATAAGTTTTCCTAGTTTCAATTTGGAATATGTACCAACTCTTACTATAATGTTGAAAAATGGTTGTTGGACTATTTCCCCAATGGCACCTTCATGTGGCATCAAGTAAAGAAAGAATAATTATTGTAATATTTCCATAAGAAACTCATAATACATTTAATGGTGTAAATCATGACATTAGCTGTTTAGATAAAAAAACCTTATATGAGCAAGTACTCAACCTTCCTTTCTTTAGATTTTAGAGTTTATGCTTCAGAAAGAAAGTGGCATCCTTAGGGACGATGTTTCGCGCGCGCGGGGGGAAAGGGGGGGGGGGGGGGGGGGGGGGGGGGGGGGGTGTACTTCTGCCGTACTATGTAGCCATAGAATAGCATTATTTTGAAAAGAGAAACTTGTAATTCTGAATATAATCCTCAACGCCAGCAAGCAAAGAAACAACATCTAAAATTGTTCAGCACAGATGAGAACCTTAGCATGAATCACCAAACAATTAGGGTCCTTTATAGAGAAGAAAGAAGTTGCTCTAGTTCATTTCTGAAAGATATAGGCAGCTTCAACCAATGATAAGATGAGAATAACTTCTTCAAAGGAAAGAAAGTATACAAGTAGAGAATAGGAAAAGGTGATAAGATCACAGTGGAGCTGATACTAGCCCTAGGACAATGGGTAAGCCAAAATAAAACTGCACCAAGGCTATATGGAAAGCATTGTAGCTTCCACTTTAACTAAGAAGATGGTCTGTGAAACAGACCATGTAAAAAGAATTAAATGCCGCCAAATGCAAAGAATTGGTATAAATGCTTTATCATTGTTGTTCTAGTGATCCAAAATATTTAAAGACACAAATAAGTAGTGTTCCCATAAGATAGTCATATTTTTAGAGTTCTCGTTTACTTCTTATAAGAGTTTGACTTGCCATGCAGGCTTTTGAAATTAACTACTCTTCCACTTTTCGAATTAAAATTTGTCACATTTATTAGAACCTATACTACTTATATTGAAGATACCAAAAAGATTATGTTTATCAATCTCACCTATACTACTTATATTGAAGATACCCGAAAGATTATGTTTATCAATCTCACCCATAAAGGATTAAAATTCATTGACTATGAAAAACTTTAGAAACATTAATAAACTACATAGGTACTTTAGAAACATTAATAAACATTAATAAAATTCATTGACTATGAAAAACTTTATGATAGTTTATTATTTTTTTTGGATATCTTGTTGTCATCCATTTTTTATTCTTTTTCACGTTGCTCCCTTCCAATTTTATTTGTTCATGTACCTCCTTTTCTCTATTTCGAGAAGTTAACAAATTAAAATAGATAATCATGAAAGTGTCCGTAGATGTTTAAGCTTTGAATTTTTATTTTTAATAAATCACTAGAGATAATAAGATAACTCTCAAATAAAATTCTCTTAAAAGAAGCTAAATATATTATTAGGTTTTTTAAATTTTTAAATTTCAAAAATGAAGTCAGAAGAAATCTAAATTTCTATTGGTAGATATTAGAAATTATAGAAAGATAAGACTAAGACGCCATATTTTTTTAATAGCATGTACTACTCTAATACATATTCTTTTCCTTTATCCTAACTATTGATTTGTAAATACTAGGATAAAATTTGTGACAAGTTTGGCAGAGTTTCTTGATTTTCTATCCATTCTTTAGATTTTTGTGACAAGTTTAGCAGAGTTTCTTGATTTCCTATCCATTCTTTAGATTTTTGTGACAAGTTTAGCAGAGTTTCTTGATTTCCTATCCATTCTTTAGATTTTTGTGACAAGTTTAGCAGAGTTTCTTGATTTTCTATCCATTCTTTAAATTTTTCAATAAGCACTTTGTAAGTATTAAAAAAAAAATCATAATTCCTAAATATGAAATTTAAGGGCCTTCTTTAAAGTTTCAGAAGTTCATTGAGTTGCTGTCAGTAGCAGAAACTTCATTATAGCTTATTGACACTTCTAGAAAACTTCCAACACGAAATGCTATCATGATATTACCATCTTCCCTAGTAGTGAGATTCCCTTATCCATGAAATTGCCTAGTAATTATGATTCATTCCAAGTCTTTTATCACAAGAGGCATGTCTACAAGAGACTAGCTTTATTATGAAACAAAGAACATTGAAGCCCATTCACCGTTACTGACATCATACTTAAACACTTCATGTTACATCTTTAGACCTTGTTTTCGCAATCGAGATTATTTCATCTGATGAGATCAAGTTGTCAATGGATGAGTTTGAGAAGTTGTTACAATTATACTTCCTCAATTCACTGAAGGTGAATGTTTCCAAGTTGTAAAGAATTGACGGTGACAATTAAGGCAAGATTAGACTAGGGATTTAGTTTGAGATTTATTTTGTTTTAGATATAATTTCAATAAATTTGTTTAGATTCTAAGTCAGTTATTTTTTATCTCATTTGCACGTGTGGAGCATTTAGGTTGTTTTTATTTATTGCTTGTGAGACTTCATTTTTAACCAGTAACTTGTTTTAAAAGAAATTTGTTTTAACGTTTGTGACTTGCTACTGTTAAATCTTTCTTCTAATAATTCGTGTGAATAACTAGTTTTAAAAGAAATTTGTTTTAACGTTTGTGACTTGCTACTGTTAAATCTTTCTTCTAATAATTCGTGTGAAAGTGAGTGTGCGACTCACTCTGATACTAGATTTGACGCATGAATTATTTTAGAGAAATCTATTTTGAGAGTGCGACATACTACTCATTAAATCATTTCTTGAGTGATATTTGAGAGTGGGTATGTAACTGACCTAGTATGAAACTTGAACCTTATCTCCTTTTTATCAAATCCTAATTTTATCTCCAAAGATAACCCCAATTCCCATTCTAAATCTCCACTACAAGCCCTAATTTTTTATTATCTTGCATCAAATAAGCATGCAAATGTACCTTTCTAGGGATGTAACATGATCATATATTACATGGTATCAGATATTACGTGTAATCATATTCATATCTGGCATATGAGGGCTTCTCAAAAATGAAAACTACAATCTCATATCAAAAGAAACAATTAAACCATATGTATTGGATATGGGCAATGGGATTAGGGTGAGGACAACGGGATTAAGGTAATGCCTTTTAGATGATCAACAAGCTCAGTAGTTAAAGCAACGCCTTTTAGATGTTGATACAAGGAAGAGATGCAAAGAGAGTAGATTTTCAAAAGAAAAAAAAGATTGGTCTTAATAAGTGTTACGGGATTTAGTGTATAATTACATGTTCCTTTTGTATTTTGGTTTGCTTGAGGGTTGTAGAGATCTAGCGTATAACTATATATCCCTTTTATGCATTAGTCATTTTGAATTATACTCATAGGACTTGAGCATCCTGCTGCCCCTCTCCAACAGATGCATTTATCTCAACCAGGAAACCTTGACCCACTGTTTGCCACAAAGTTACACCCACCAACATATAAAACTACAATACTAAACTATCACTCATGTATCAAAGGCACGCCACTAATCGTTTTCCACATTTGAGAGGGCCTTTAAAAGCAAGAGTTTTAGAAGCTTCAAATGTTTCAAATGAGCACCACTAATTATTTTCCATGTTTAAGAGGGTTTAAGAACATGAATAAAAGGATAGAAGACTCAATATAGTAAGTGCGGTTAAACCATTAAATAAAAAAAATTGAACAAGCCTTGGTCACTATCACCAACTCATGCTTTAAAAATGATGGTACAGTTGCCTATCATATATATAGAAAAGACTTTGTTTATACTTAATATTATTAGCATATACAAAGAATCATATTTGGTTATACTTATAAAAAAAAAATGAATGAAAATCAAAACCAAAAGAATGAACTTCTCCCTCACATTGCTTTATGGTTTAATAGTTTAATTACCCTATTCTTCCCGGTAGCAAAGTTCTACGTCTATTACAAAGAAAATCCTTAACTTGGTGGGGAGACCATGTTTATAAGATGAGAGTGTTTTTCTATTGTAAAAATGTGAATTGACTTGGTTTTGGTGCATATTGCAGCAATGTTATTGTTACTTTACTATCTGGAAAAGTAGATGAAAATTTATTTGATTTTAATATGTCCTTGTATGCAAAAATTCAGATGGGTTAGGGTTAATAAATCTAGCCAAATAAACAAAAACTATAGGAGTTCGCAACAATGAAAAAAATAAAAAAAAATTACTTCCGGAGGAAGGGGAGGGGCAGTTTGCGGGTGAAATTAGGGAGTAATATTAATAAGAAATTTCCCCCTCCTACTCCTATTCAATTACCTCGTTAGTCCTACTCCCTAACTCCACGTGACAAATAAGGCCTACAAATCAGTAGGCTGTATTGCACCGAAGTTCTAAATAGATGAAACTCTTGAAAAGAACTGTTTTTTGCTTGTACTTATTCCTAGGTGTTTCCCACAGAGTAGAAAGCGAAATGATTTATATTTTCATCCAATATTTTAATTATCATATCAATCTTTTGCCCCCTCCCTTAACAGTCTTCATTTAATTGCTATCATGAGTGCAGATGTTTATTATTGTCCTCTATACTTATTCCGATTGGTTTGCCTTTTTCTTGTGGTAGCTATTAGTGTTTGGTTGGTGTGCGAGTTGGCAGGTGCTGAAAGAGGACAGGAGGGGGGCATGATTTGAGGTTCTTTGGTTTATAAGGCAAAACTAGAATGAAAATGTGAGGATACATTACCCTGATGTCCTCTCAATCAAACCTCTAATTTTCATGAAGTATGATGACGGAAACCTCCAGAAAGAGGAGAGGAGGGGGGCATGATTTGAGATTCTTTGGTTTATAAGGCAAAACTAGAATGAAAATGCGAGGATCAGTCAAACCTCTAATTTTCATGAAGTATGATGACGGAAACCTCCAAAATTATATTTATAACTATGTATGGTCAAAGAAGCATTTTGTTGAATGACTATTATTTCCAAGGATCAATTTAGTACCATGTCGATTCTATAGCTCATTCCATCAAATCACATGATCTTGTTCTTCAGATTCATCTAACAAGAAACCAACTTAAAGGCCTTGCATGTCACTATTTATGAACCACTTATGAAGATTTTTCAAGACCACTTGTAACTACACACTATTTAACCATCATAGGACTCTTTTAAGTAGACTTTCTACAACATGCCAAACAAGGGTGTGCTAACAAAATTAAGTTGCTTAAAAATTACAGAATAATAACATATATTTCTGCGTTTGCTTCATAATAAACAATAGCTATTATTATTTTCATTCAATAATGCCCATAAACCAATCGGAATCCTCATATATATCAAATTATCTATGACGGGCTTAGTAAGGCACGAACTACTCAAATATTCCTATGTAACAGTAAATAACATCAATACATTCTCAAAGAAGTGCAATAAGCATCCTCAAAAAAGTTTCCTTAATTAATGGATGATCCAAGATAGTAATCTTCCTCTGTCCTGACATAAATCCAAAAATATCACTTCTTTACACAAGATCAACTGAAAACTTGATCGCCCTCAACAATATAATATGGTGGCAATATTGAGAACCCATTATATTGCGTTATGATACCTAACACAAACTCTATACTGACTAACCGTTAAAAATAACCCAGTGCACCGAAATGGTGCATTTTATACGGTATTTAACATTTTGTTACGTTGTTGTTATTATTATTATTATTATTATTATTATATATATATGTTATTTTTTTGAGTGATTTCCATATTGTTATTGATTATTTTCTTTGATTATTAATTAATTGTTGTACTCTTTTTTACTTGATTACTTGTTAACTGCTTACTCGATTTGTGATACTTGTTTGTTTGAATATTGTAGTTCCTCTCCGGTTGTATACTTGTTGATTTTATTGAACTCTTAGTTGAACTAATGAACAATCGCAACTAATACGAATTGAGCATTACAAAATATAAATTGCAGTATTATACAAATTTGAAATCACGTTTTCTTGTTTGGTGATAGCTAAAATTATGATTGTGAATTTAATATAATTTATGAAGACGAATATGAAAATCATTGTGAAACTTGTTACAAACTTGGAATAGGTTCGACTTGTTATGGAATATTTTTATATTCTTTTTTAGAACTTTTTAATTATTTTTTTATTTACAGAAATTATGTATAGTTTATATTTACTTTTATTAAATTAACAGAAAATTGTGTAACCTACATTACATGTTATACTATATTGATATAACCTAACGGAGGCAAAATGTTTCGTTACTGTTATCGCTATTTTACACATTGTAGGATAGATTAGTTATAAAGTTACATTAATAACTCTACAAAACCAAACAGCTTCCGTCTTCTGAACCATCGTATGCTCATGAAGGTCATTTCTAAATTAAGCCCTACTACCAATACAAAAAGTTCATGCATACTCCTCAAGTTTCATCAACATAAATTTGAAAATGGAAGGAGGGGCATTAACATAAATCTAGATAAGCACAAGACATCCATTAACTTATAATATGCTTAAAAAGAGACTTCAATTGTATATGGATTAAACCTTGTTATGCTCTAACAGATATGATACAGCTAAATAAGTTACTTCATATAAAATGTAATCATCTTATACACAGACTTCAAGACAATTCTTCAGGATCTTAACAATGTAGGAAGAATATGCATGTTTGCATATATATATAAGCAACAAAATACAAGTAAACACTCCAACAGTGAAATGCATATTACATATATGCCTCTTCAGCATGAAGTGCTAATAGTTGACACATTTACTCCAGTTACAGGCCTTTTCCAACCATATGATTCAACTACGAGTTTGTCTAGAACTGGATTACATGTCAACAGTTTTTCCCTTAATAATATACAAATTTAGTATTACACACACGCTGCAATTCCATCATTTTACTTTCAGAATGATTTTAAAGATCAGATGATCATCAATCTGACTCTCGGTGGCCTAAATCACTGATAGCACTGCATCAATATTCAGGATATCCATATTTACTAATATATAGTGAAGTTTCTTTAAGCTGATTGTCACGCCCCGCTCCCAATATACGGTATACGAGTACGTGTAACAGGTACCGGCAACATATTCAGTTTGAATATACTAAAACCTCAATAAATTTGCCACAATAATACTCAGTAATTACGATAGAAGAATTCAACAAAGTTTTGACTTTTCATTTATTGGAATGAAGTTTAGATACAATTGAAACAAAATATAATAAAATTAAACAAAAGAAAAAAGGGAATCTCTAATCCATTATGGAGCTTCAATATGATGTTTAAAATACACCAGATCCTGCGTCAGTCTTGGCGTGTCCATTAGTAAATCTGGGCATGCACACCCAGGTCGTCAGATTGCGACCAAAACAAAAACGCAGAAAAAATGTGAAATATAACGGTTATGTCCAAACATAATAATAATACAAGTTTTAGAAAATATGTAATAAAATGTCTGTAATAATGATGTCAATTGACTTAGGTTATCTTAATATCATTTTAGTAAAGTCAATTGTATAACAGGGGTATTTTTGTCTAAAATGTCATGTAATTGGAAAAGCTAACTGATGAGATACAACTGTTTCGATTGTTTTCTGTACAGACCCAGGAAATGGTCACAGGATTGTCCGGTGCTGAATCGGACCTGCCGTCAGGCAAACAGGAATTATAGTCAGGTATGATCCAGCAAATCATCACGCACCCATGGTGTGCGAAATATTCAGTTGTACAACTTAATAAGTTTACAACCGAAACAGAGTATATTTCCATCACTCAGTTTCTCCCCCAACCCAGTGTCATTTAAGTATAGTACATGCATGTCTAAATTCTGGTTTTCATAACTTGTATATTGAATTTCGGGTACAATATTTCAATTAGATTTTGTTAATTTGTTAACCACATAATTTATAGAATCCGTTTTATATTTTATTCAATAAATCACAATTGGTTATATCAAGGATTTACTGATTTGAGATATCATACAGATATCGACCAGGCCAGTGTATGAATGCTGGGAGGTTTTCCGTGCATTGCACGTTCCTTAATTAGAGAACCAGCATACAAAACTTTTCTAGACACCGATATAGAATGATATCACAAACAGTATGTTTCCATGACTATAGCCTTTTTCATAATTTATTAAAAACCTAACTACATGCTGTAATTTAACAAGTAATCATTTAATTTCTAACATCATAAAGAAATAACAGATATGTCAATGATTGCACTTGTAATAACACATTTAGCTTCTACAAATTAAATTCTAACAATATAAAGAAATAGTATTTGTAATAACAAATTTAGATGATATAATTGAAGTAAAATTTCTATAAGAAAAATTAGCATGTTTAGTGAGTCCAAAAAGAACTCACCTGGATTTTGTTTCCCGATGTCGCTCAATGGAGTAATCCTTCTCCGGTGAAGTGGCGGCGGCTCTGGCGGTGGCTCCTGCGGTGGTTTTGAAGATGGCTCGGGCGAGATGAGGGAGAGAGAGATTAGAATGTTAGAGAATGATTTTTAGAATGAGTGAAATGTATTTTGATTTAGGGGTTTATATAGGATTGGATTTAGGAGTTACAAAATATGAAGGGTTTTGGGAGTTATAGAATTTAAAGGGTTTGAGGTGTTATGGAATTTTAAGAGTTTGAGGAGTTATGAAATTTGAAAAGTTTTAGATTAATTTGGAGAATTTAGAATATGAAAGGTTTTAGTTTAATTAGGGAGTTTAATTTTGAGAATTAAAGATGGGAGTTTCATTATTGAAATAATGGAGAAGTGAAGAGTTTGGAGGTTAGAAAATGAAAAGTTTTGGAGGTTATAAAAGATGAAATGTCATATTTATTTGTGTTTATTTATTTATTTATGTCTAATAAAAATTAAGGGTTATTACATTCTACCCCTCTTAAAAAAATAATTTCGTCCTCGAAATTAAATAAACGAAGTAAGGAATTTTGTTTTTCTCTTATTATTAGGACAACTTCTTATTATTCTTATTGAGTTCAAACTTGATTTACATATTAGGCGAATTTTTCTAAAATAGGAAGGGAATTGGAATTAATGGAATGCTATAGAAATTAATTTTAAAATAAGAATAGATATCGAAGAATGAATATTTAAATTTTATCTAGGATGTAAATCATTAGCGAGTAACGAATTTGGATATGAATCAAAATAAATTGGCCACTGATTAGGAACAATATACGAGATGTGAAAGAGTTAAATGAATGGAATCCAAAAATTTCGAAGAGTATTATTATATAAGTGTGGCAAAATTTTAATATAAGGATCCAAATCAATTCAAGTCACATGAACTGATTTGAAAAACCTGGGCTCTGATACCACTAAAATACCTGTCACGCCCCGCTCCCAATATACGGTATACGAGTACGTGTAACAGGTACCGGCAACATATTCAGTTTGAATATGCTAAAGGCTCAATAAATTTGCCACAATAATACTCAGTAATTACGATGGAAGAATTCAACAAAGTTTTGACTTTTCATTTATTGGAATGAAGTTTAGATACAATTGAAACAAAATATAATAAAATTAAACAAAAGAAAGAAGGGAATCTCTAATCCATTATGGAGCTTCAATATGATGTTTAAAATACACCAGATCCTGCGTCAGTTTTGGCGTGTCCATTAGTAAATCTGGGCATGCACTTGCGACCAAAATAAAAACGCAGAAAAAATGTGAAATATAACGGTTATGTCCAAACATAATAATAATACAAGTTTTAGAAAATATGTAATAAAATGTCTGTAATAATGATGTCAATTGACTTAGGTTATCTTAATATCATTTTAGTAAAGTCAATTCTATGACAGGGGTATTTTTGTCTAAAATGTCATGTAATTGGAAAAGCTAACTGATGGGATACAACTGTTTCGATTGTTTCCTGTACAGACCCAGGAAATGGTCACAGGATTGTCCGGTGCTGAATCGGACCTGCCGTCAGGCAAACAGGAATTATAGTCAGGTATGATCCAGCAAATCATCACGCATCCATGGTGTGCAAAATATTCAGTTGTACAACTTAACAAGTTTACAACCGAAACAGAGTATATTTCCATCACTCAGTTTCTCCCCCAACCCAGTGTCATTTAAATATAGTACATGCATGTCTAAATTCTGGTTTTCATAACTTGTATATTGAATTTCGGGTACAATATTTCAATTAGATTTTGTTAATTTGTTAACCACATAATTTATAGAATCCGTTTTATATTTTATTCAATAAATCACAATTGGTTATATCAAGGATTTACTGATTTGAGATATCATACAGATATCGACCAGGCCAGTGTATGAATGCTGGGAGGTTTTCCGTGCATTGCACGTTCCTTAATTAGAGAACCAGCATACAAAACTTTTCTAGACACCGATATAGAATGATATCACAAACAGTATGTTTCCATGACTATAGCCTTTTTCATGATTTATTAAAAACCAATGTTCAAGAATGCGTTTTCAGTATGCGTGCGGTCCAGGACCGCATAACGCATAATCGAATTACGCGCCGATTATGCGGATTATGCGGAATTATGCGGAATATTAATATTTTAATATATATTAATATAATAAATATAAAAAGTGGATATATTAAGTGCTAATTGTAAAATAAGAACTCTGCAGCAACCAGTAAAAATAGTAACAAACTAGTAACAAAAAATAGTAGCAAAAAATCTCTACAAATAAGTCCTTAATTGTGAAATAAAGAACTCTATAGCAACCAGTAAAAATAGTAACAAAAAATAGTTATCAAAACTCTGCTAATTTTTCCTGCAACAACCAGAACTCTGCAGTAACCAGTAAAAATACTAACAAAAAACTCTACAAATAAGTCCTAATTTTTTAGTAACCAGGAACAAATAACTCTACAAATAGTAACAAAACTCTGCAGCAACCAGTCTAATTGAAATTTTCTACATCAAATATACAACTAAAACACACAAAATTCGATGCTAATTTTTCCGAATAAAACCCTAGCCCTAATTTTTCCGAATATTTCCTTTCACCAAAGAATTCAACTCTAAAATCAACTCAGTTTACTCAAAATAATTATCAAAAATGTTCAAAAGGAATAATACCAAAAAAAAAAAAAAAACCTAAAAAGATCCAAAATCGTAACTGAAAAAAAGGAAAAAATTACTTGTTGGAGAGCTTGCCTTGAGCACCGTATCCGCCAGAGGAGTTGTCGTCGGGTCATCGGTGAGATCGGAGATGGAAAGGGGCAATCGAAGAATTAGGGTTTTTTTTCCCGCTGGATTTGGGACTTGGAAGTTCGGGAGTTTCGATTCGAAGAAGAGAAAATAATCAACAGAAATATTCAAGAGGAATAATCCCAAAAAAAAGAAAACATCAAAACCCTAAAAAAAATCCAAAATTCTAAGATCCTAACTGCAAAAAAAAGAAAAAAAAATTACCTGTGTTGTCGCCGCCGCTAGAGAGCTCGCCTTGAGGACCGCAGCCGCCGGAGGAGATATCGTCGGGTCGCCGGTGAGATCGGAGGTGGGAAGGGGCGATCGGAGAATTAGGGTTTTCTTTTTTTTCGCTGGATTCGGGAGCTCGGGAGAAACTGGTAATCATCGAATCGATTCGAAGAGGAAGGGAAATAAGTAATGGGTTGTGGGTACGGGTCGGGTTTTGAGTTCGGGTCGGGCGATTTTTTGACGTTCGAAACCCGATAGCCCGTTTGTCCGCATAATTGGGCGTTTTTTCCTTTTTCTACGCGTTTGAGAGGCGAAAACGCCTATGCGGCCGCACATGCGCCCGCATAGGGCGTTTTTTAGAACACTGTTAAAAACCTAACTACATGCTGTAATTTAACAAGTAATCATTTAATTTCTAACATCATAAAGAAATAACAGATATGTCAATGATTGCACTTGTAATAACACATTTAGTTTCTACAAATTAAATTCTAACAATATAAAGAAATAGTATTTGTAATAACAAATTTAGATGATATAATTGAAGTAAAATTTCTATAAGAAAAATTAGCATGTTTAGTGAGTCTAAAAAGAACTCACCTGGATTTTGTTTCCCGATGTCGCTCAATGGAGTAATCCTTCTCCGGTGAGGTGGCGGCGGCTCTGGCAGTGGCTCCTGCGGTGGTTTTGAAGATGGCTCGGGCGAGATGAGGGAGAGAGAGATTAGAATGTTAGAGAATGATTTTTAGAATGAGTGAAATGTATTTTGATTTAGGGATTTATATAGGATTGGATTTAGGATTTACAGAATATGAAGGGTTTTGGGAGTTATAGAATTTAAAGGGTTTGAAGTGTTATGGAATTTTAAGAGTTTGAGTTATGAAATTTGAAAAGTTTTAGATTAATTTGGAGAGTTTAGAATACGAAAGGTTTTAGTTTAATTAGGGAGTTTAATTTTGAGAATTAAAGATGGGAGTTTCATTATTGAAATAATGGAGAAGTGAAGAGTTTGAAGGTTAGAAAATGAAAAGTTTTGGAGGTTATAAAAGATAAAATGTCATATTTATTTGTGTTTATTTATTTATTTATGTCTAATAAAAATTAAGGGTTATTACACTGATTAGGTTACTTCAATAACAGTAGACATTCATAAGTCCAAGATCACCATCATCTTTAAAAGCACGTTTTAGATCCATGCAATTTTATGAAACATGGCAATCTTTTTTCTTTTTAAGCAAGTAAAGGTCAACAGACAATTGCCTAAATTTATGCTTTTATTGGAAGCATGCAAGACCTTTGTTCTAGTCTAGCTTATTTTTCCTTATCCATAACCTTGATCACCTCACATTTTGAATATCAAAGTTAGGGCGCAACAGCTAGAGCCATAAAATAATTGTATGAAAAACAACTATGGACCAAAAAACATCCAGATGTTCCAAACACTAATTCCTGAGAAATAAAAAAAAAAAAATTGACATTGTTCCAGCATTTGGAAAGAGTCTCATAATTCGAATATTTTGAAGCTAAGCCCCTGAAATATAATAAGCTTTTTAAGAATAGATCCTCTGGACAACACTCTATTTAATGAGAAAATATTCCATAAGTTAGCATAAGTCAACATTCTTCCCCTTTACCCATGGGCCATATCTTTTCTCTTATCTCCTCCTTCTAATGTCTTTTTATAGATGGATATGCATTTAACCCAAAATTTGATGTCCTACATGTTAAATTAACTGGCTACAAATATATAGCCATGGAATGATTAAAAAAGAAAGGATCGCGGTAAAACGAATAGAAGTTATGCTTCTCTTAATTTTAAAGTAACAATCTCCGATTAAAGACAATCGGCCAAAACTTATAAGGAGAACATAATTTCAAGCAAATTATTACATTTGAGGGACTTACTCACAATTAGACTATTAATCCTGGTAATAAGTAATTTTGGAGACCAAAAAAAACTAGAAGAAAAATCTAACAACATTATTCCAAGTGAAACTCTATAAGGATAGACCTGATACAACTGACCTGATACAACTGCTAAAAGACAAACCCCAACCACTAGCCACTGTTCCAATGGGAACACTGATGTGAGTATGGCATTGAGAATTAGGACGGAAGATACAATTCAGAGTACCAAGAAGATATCTGCTTCAACTTTTTTAGGTTTAGTTTAAGAAATTTGAGTTTGTCCATAACTCCCAACATTTTCCACTATATCTTTAATGTATTTAAACTTTAACATGGAAACATGATACTTAAAATTGGAAATCCTGATTCAGTCCCATAAAAAAGTTGCTAATATTTTGCCATGCATATTTACTGTTAAGTTGTCAAACAAGCAAGACAAAACTATCATAAGCCAAGCTAGGTTCAACTCAGGTAAGACGTTGAATTTGAATAACTTGCAAGTTATATGCCCAATTTAGAACTAAATTAGCTTGTACGAACTACAAAGTTAACTGCGTAGGGCTCCACATTTTATTTCGCACTATTATACCTACATCTACGTGCTAAAAACTAGTAGTAAGAGAATGTTATCACCAATATTGTAATAACGCATTATCTCCAAGTTATATTGCGCTATGATATCTAATACAAATCCAACACTATCTAACCATAAAAAATTGCTCAATACACCATAAAAATGCATTTTTGTCGTTATTTTGCATTATCTTACGTTATATTATGTTATTTACTATTATTTTTTCAGTAGCTTCCGGTGTTGATTATTTACTGTGATTGCTATTGAGTGTTGAAATTTCTTTACTTACATGTTTGTTGTTTTCTTTTTTGATTGCTTGTGAAATCGCTAGCTTGCTAATTTGTAATTATTTGCTTGGTTGCTCGTTCTAATTCCTTTTCAATTGTTAAAATTTTTTACTTATTGATTCTATTAAATTAGTTAAACTAAAATGAACATTGAGTAGTACAAAACATAAATTACAATATTAGTGTGACTAACGAAACTAAAATAAATAAATTTAAGATCTTATTTTTTATTTAGAATACCTGAAAATATAGTTGTGAACTTAATATAAATTATGAAGATAAATTTGAAAATTATTTTGAAACTTGTTATAAAATTAGAATAGTTTCTGTGTTATAAAATATTTTTATATTTAATTATTAGAATTTTTAAATTAATTTTCCATTTAATAAAATATTATATAGTTTTTGTATTTATTTTTATTAAATAAATAAAAAATTGCATAATCTACGATATATGTTACGTTATATGAAATTTAACATGATAGAGGCAAAACGTTATTGTTATCGTTATCGCTATTTTAAACATTGGTTATCACATACCTATGGTTGTCACAAAGAATTAGTCAATTCAAGGAGCAATTTACTAACTTTGTCTATTTATTTAAATACTTTCATGTATTCAGTATCTTTATTGTGATATAAATTTTATTTCACAAACTACCCACATGGGTCCAAATCAAAGAACTAAAAGCTAGTAGAACGAGAATGTTATTACATATCTATGATTGTTATAAATGACTGAAGGAGCATTTTGCTAACTTTTCAATTTATTTAAATACTTTCATGTATCCAGTATCTTTACTATGGTACAAATTATAACTTTAGGCTTGTTTATAACTTATATGCTTGAAATTGTATCCTGCCAGAATGAAAATTCTAGCTCTGCCCATGATAACCCAAACTGGAGTTCGACCATACCATATTAATCGTGTGAAAATCAGAAGTTGAAATTACATGTATGATTAGATAATTAATACTGTTCAGGGGATAGCCACTCAATACAAACTCCAAGAGATTAGCAAAAAAGAAAATAAAAATAAAAACTCCAAGAGAATTGGCCGGCATGAAAATTACATATGCAGTATGCATTTAGGCAACAAAGGTAATAGTCAGCAAATACTAATTACGTAATACTCAATTCACATAATGGAAATTAGTACGTGAGAATTTTAGTAACACTGCCATGAAATTTCCTAAATATGGTAATTGATTGAATATGCAATAAAAAGAGTCCTTCACTCATAAACACTGAAATTCCCATGCAAAAATCTACATTGGAATAATTACATAAATAAATACGACAACTTATTAACACAAAACAATTTGAAAGCAGAATCCACCATAATTGGCTGAAGAAGAAGAAGGGTAAAACAAGGAGGAAGAGAAGTTAAAAAAGGCAAAGAAGAAGCAAATGAAGCAAAAAAAGAAAAAAGAAAAGGACAACGAAATGGGAAGTGCTAGAGAAAGAAGGTGACAGGGCAGCAAAAGGAGAAGAAGAAGAAGAGTGACAGGAGAGGGAAAAAAAGAAATGAAAGGGGAGGAAGGACAGAGAAGAGGAAGAGAAAGATGACCTATCCTGCAAAACAGGTGCCACAATCATCTTCTTTTAAGCCCTCTAAGTGATAAGTTAGATTGAAAGAAGCAAAATCTATATATATTTGAGCAACTTCAAATTATCAAGCTATTGTTAATATTACCCCATTCATAATAATCATCAACATGCATGTCATCCCAAAAGAAAAGTAGGCTAATTTTTTATTTCATTTTAAAAGAAAGATAAATCTTATGATTATTTAGGTCGGACAAAGGAAAATAAGATTTGATCAAGCTCAGTATCGACCAAGTTGATTCTGATCATTTGTAGTTACTAGTTAGTGTCGAGTTCATCAATCTAATAAACAAAAAAAACTGAAAAATAATAAGCCCATGAAGAAACATATTGCATCATGGCGAGTTCCAGAGAGGTGGAACCCCATAAAAAAAATTCACATCACTCATAATTAGTTGTTCCAAATTAAGCTACGCATTCTACCACTCTGTTTGAAAGACAGTAATCAAAAGAGCAGATTACTGTGGATATCAGTACTACTTTAGCACTAAAAAGAGATCATGACACGTGACAGATGAAAAATATGAAGCTCATCTAATGCATTAAGCCACTGAGACTTGAACAAATGGTAGCAAATTAGAAGCGGTAATCATTCCCAGATCCCACTAAGACAATGCTAGTGACAAATTGTACACTCAGTCACTACGCTACTTTTTGGACATCACTAATTTATAAATTTCTATTGCAACCACAAGCTTCTTTTAGCTTTCCACCAGTTACTACTAATACAAAACAAGACCCACAATATATATTTGTCAAGCATCAATAGAAATTAACGCCAAAATAACTACTATTAAAAAGAAAATTGTGACAGTTCATCCTTACATCTTTTTCAATCAAATTAACAGCAAACAATATACGAAACTTCATTACAAAAATTATAATAAAGAAAGTAAAGTTTCAATCTTTATACCAATTTCTAATTTAAAAAACTTTTTTTTTAGAAATCTTTACCGCAAATCTTGATGGGGGCTTCGAGCTCCAGGAGATTAGGCTGGCTGATGAATATCTCTTTGGACGCGAGGCAAAGCTGCCTGATCTCGGGCTCCATCAGCTGAACCTGCTTCGTCGTCCGCCCATTCTTCGCATCGAGCAGCCGCCTGATGATATCATCCAGCAATCCCTCATCCATCGGCATCCCAATCAATCACCTCCTCAAACCCTAGAAATCCCAATCGAATACAATAGAAGAGAAAAGAAAAAATTATCAGCTACAAAGTATCCCCATTTGATTCGACCACTGGAGTCAACGAGGAAATGAGAGGACAAGAAACGGCTGCCGTCGCGTCCCACTGACTCCCGCCTCTCTGAGCCCTAAAATAAAAAGAAACAGACGATGAGGATGAATTGGGACCGGAAGCGGGTTGTGGTTCTGGACGCTCAACACGTGCAGGATGCGTGATTGCTGATTTGGCAACCGCACCCGAAAAAAGGGGCCCGTTTCTACTTTTGGGCTGTACTTGTCTCCTCCGCAAGCTAAAGGATAAAGAAACGTTTGATATACGTTGGGTTTGATTGGATTGTTTATTTTTATTTTAATTTGGGCTTGGGCCCCATTAACTCGGATGGTCTAGGTTGACCCTAGCTGAGTCTATTTTGTGAATTTGAATTTTTGGGCCGAGAGAGAGTTTTGGTCATTGAAGCGTTTGGGTCAGCTGTCTTAGCTTGGACCCGCAATAGATTATTTCTTATCTTCTATTTTTTGGGTTATTAATATGAATATGTCACGAAACATTGGACTATAAAGAAATATTACTAAAAAAATAAGTGTAACAGAATTGTGCATAGTTTGCTAGATAAGATAAATGAAAATATTCGTGTTAAAATAGATATAGTCTCTGTTGACGAGAAGATATTAGAAAATCGCTTATGATGGTTTGCTTATGTACAACGTAGATCTACAAATATACCAGTTCGATGATGGAACCTTATTAATGTAAGACAAATTAAAAGAGCGAAGAGAAAATCGGAGAAAATATGGATGAAAGTGATACGAAAAGATGTGAATTCTAGAGGTTTAAATGATGAGATATTCCTAGATAGGAGTGAATATAGAAAGATTATCAACGTGATCGATCCGGCGTGATTTTCTTTTGTTTAAAATAGCCTACTCCAAGTACTTGAGATAAAAGACTTAACAATAGCAGTTGTTGTTGTTGTTATTTTTTAGGTTATTAAACTTTATTTTGTAAAAGACTAGTTTTAGACATCACTTACTTAAATTCCTTAGCTTCTCATATCTTAAAATTTAATAGAGAATCTGGATTATATATTTTTGTGCTTTTCATAACATTTTTCTTTTCAAATTTATGCGTATTGGCCATCATAGGATTAAAAATTAGAGTCATTTACAGAAACAACTCTACCATCGTCATACTTTAATTATAATAATTTTACTCAGTTGACACGAGTAAACTATAAAGGAGAGAAATATGTTAATAATTGAAGAAAGGCATGACGATAGTGGACTGATTGCTTCCAAATATTTAGTTTTTGTCCTGCAAAGGTTGTCAATCATTGACGCCTTATACATCCATATATATTTCCATATTTTAGTAATAGATGTCCATCCTTTAACTAAAGCAATCTCGAAAATAAATTAATAGTAGTTTATTTGATATTCATCTAATGCTCATATTTTTCGATTACTTTCGAAACGGATAATACTACTAAAATTATATTAAACAACTAATATGTACTGTAACTACTGTCATAATATATAAATACTAAAACATTTGTGAAGTGACGTTTGCAGTTACAAAACATAATGTTTATAATGCAAAAAAGAACATATTGTTGTAGATATGAACACCACATGCAAGATCATGAGTCTAGATTTACCATTTACTATTTGTCCCATTTGATCGATGACGTTGGAATTCTTAGTAGCTGCTGGCTTTTCTTTTGTGTTCTCGTAACCTGAATTTGAAAGTAACACATAAAAGAGAAAAAATATATATAATATCAAAATGCATGAGATAAGGTGTATATAAATATCCTTATGTTGGTGTCAGCTGTGTCGAATAAATAATAAGAAACAAACACAAATCATGTATATTTATGTGCAAGTAGGATGTAAATAATATGTATAAATAAACAAGTCCTGGTCACGTACCATGTTGACATTAAAATTTAAATGATGGATAAGATGATGTGTTGTTTCCAATATCATATGAGTGCCCATGCAGTTTTGACCCAGTTAGAACTCATGGCGCGACACTATGATGAATTGCTATAAGTGTTGTTAGACCAGTTTTATATTGCAAAACAATAATGAACATAACCCATTATGTGAACTTATTATCGAACTATGTCTTTACTAGATGATGGTACTGCAATATAAGTTCTTAGTACTAAACTTGAAATGACTAACTAGGTCATCATATAATATGCTATTTATCTATCATGTAGTTTTCTCATATGTCATATCAAAGATACATGATGCACACGATTTATCTGAATATCATGACATGCTATGTTTTAAACGTGTATGTGTTTATTATCAAGAAATCTATAATCGATTACCATATCAAGTCTGGACCATGTACGTATTTTTATATAAACCATTTAATTCCTTATTCATACTATATTGCCATGTCTCATGTACCATATCAATCGTGTATCATACTTGTGATTAGTCATGCCATGCCAGTGTCTTGCAAGAGGATTAATTGTTCAATTCATTAAACTAAGTGCTACCAGAAAGATGGGTAGGGATGCAAAGTATGTATGCTTAATAATAACAATAAAGGTATAGGTTTATGATTACTTCAGCCTTAGTTTTCGCAATTGTCTTCTCTTTAGAAGTCGTTTCTATAGTTACCTCTAATCTCATATGGTACCAAGAGTTATGATCATGCAAGTTGACAAATTACAAATTAGCTCTATACTCATAAATATTTATGTATTAATCAATAACAATATCAAATCAATAACTATAACACACTGAACTGTCAAATTTAGCAATTAACATGAATACACAAGATCGTTATTTAAAGAATTCATTGCTCATAGGCTGGATCATATAGATCATTACAGGTCAAGTTCGTACCTTAATCTTGGAGATCACACCAACTGCAGACTACATTTTATATGTAAACACTGCAAATAGTTGAATAATAAGTCCAGATGGATTTTCTATTGACAATGGAAGGCCCTAGGTATACAATGAGGTTTTTCCTCTCCTAACCAGGTAGCTCACTGAGTTCTCCATATTAGTTACATCAACTCGTAGAGTCTCGAAGTATTGATAATGACCTAATACAGGATATATTTACCCTATCTTGTATCTCTGTATTTGTCTCATGAATTAATCGAGTGAAATTAGAGTTATTATTGAAATCTAAAACTTCAAATGACTGTTAGATTTTTATGGTTATTATTTTTATAATATTTATGAATTTTAGAAATTTTCTTGAATTTTTTTTTGAATAATTTCCAATTTTGGCTAATTTCCAAATTATCATGAAAATTATTTTGATAATTTTTATCTCTCCTCTTAGACATCAAAATATTGTACCATAAACTTTCTAGTTGATTGACATGTATATTTTGTATTAATTTGATAATTGTTAGAAAATATTGAAAGGAACCGTAAATAATAATTAATTATTTAATGTAATTAAATAAAACCCCAAATCACTTAAACCCATTTTTCTGTATACCTGGCTTATGGTTGCATGATGTCTCCACATCACAAGTAGGGTGGCACTTAAACGGGATAGGTGTCATCACGGGGGTTATGAGAGATTACTAAGCGAACAATAATTAATTAGTAATAATATATTTATAGATACCTACACAAACTCTTCCAAGAGGTTGTTTATTTGGATACTGGTGTACTGCTCCAATGCTTGACAAATGTCTACTAATTCGTTTGTTTGTTTAGCCAAAAAGACAAATGTCTACTAATTCGTTTGTTTATTTAGCCAAGAAGAGAATTGAAAGTTATTTCTACGAGTATGATGTGGATCCTATGTAACACCCATATATTTCCTTTTCTCTTTCCCTTATTTTTTTCCAAGCTAGGATAAAGGATGAGGGTTGTGGTAGGTAGGTAACAACCAACGTAAAATATTGTCACATATTATGACATGAGCCAAATTATGAATTTTATTGGGGCGTTCCCTACTGACTATCAAAGTGATCGATCCGGCGTGATTCTTTTTTTTGGTTCATGTAGCCTACCCAAAATACTTGGGATAAAAGGCTTAGTTGTTGTTCTTGTTTTTTTTTTTTTTTTTTGTTGGAAATGTTCTCGAAGCTCAAAAAACAAGATAGGATATTATCTCTTGTTAGTTTCTTATCGTTATTTTTCAATTCTACTCAAATAACAAATATATTAATAATATTATTTATTTTATTTGATAATAAAATAATATTTTTTTTCTATTACACTTCTTAATTCCAAAAGTAAGCACACATATCACTTGAAATCTATTGAAAAGCTCTCTTTCTAAATTTCTATTTTTGAAACTATTTCTTTTTTTTTTCCTTACTTTACTCACTTCCAAAAACCAAACACATCCTTAGTTTTGATATGTGCATTGTATATGCACAACACTTTAATTTCTCAATTCGCAAGTAAAAGAAATTTTGAGTTGATGCCTAATTTGTAAAGGCTTTAGATGGAAATTTACACTAAATTTATATTTGGTATGATTGAGTTGCCGCTGGATTCTGCATAAAACATGTAGATTATATGCCTAAAAAACCAACAATCAAGAATGACATAAATTAACACAAATGTTTGGGTCTTGTAAGCTTCTCTTTTGGAAAAAAGGATTATTCTAAGTGAAGATTGCATCTTATTTGGGTCCTGTCAGCTTCTCTTTTGGAGAATATCCCAAAATTTCTAATATTTTAATTTTGATTTGACCTTCCATCAACTATATACAAAATTAATAGTATTTAGTGAATAAATCTTGTATTCATTTGATGAAATGACAAATAAACTCCAAAATCTATAAAATTTAATTCTATAAAATATAAGGATACAGATATTATCATCCAAAAAATAATTTAGAAATAATTGATGGATTACCATTTGTTCTCCGCAAAAATCTTATTTTCTTCCATTGAATAACTTGATTACAATGAAAGATGAACACAAGAAAAAAAAACAAATGAGAGGATTTATATATTATCGCTCTATTTTACAATGAAATGTGAGTTCTAATGTGGCGATGGGACGATCCGATGTGGAAGTCTTCTTCTTGATGAAGATGATGGCCGGCCATAGATCTCTCTCTGTTGATCTCTGTGAATTCAAGACTCTCACGTGTAACTTGAACTCCAAAAAAAATCCAAAAATCCCCAAAGGCTACTTCAAGAGAATATTTATAACTTTGAGTTGATATAAGAGTTTCCAATCAAATAGAATTGGAAACTATTTGTATATATCAAGGAATCAAATCAAATATCTTAATTTTGATTTAAATCTCTTGAATTTGAATTCCGATTGGACTTAATTCGGGTATTGGATAAGCCCAAATCTCAATCTCAATCTATTTAGAATTCTGATTATCTGCTCACGAGGAGTTAATTACTCAGAACGTGGAGCTAAAACATGCTCATGCGGAGTTAATTACTCAGAACATGGAGTTATGAGTTTAGCTCCGCGTTTTACTCAACGCGGGGCTAATTTATAACCAGACACGGAGGTACGAACTTAGCTCTGCGTTTTGTGAGGTATTTCTCTTTAATTGGAAATTTTCACCATCAACACCATTGTTATCGCTGGCCTACGTAATTTATCTGAAATGACAGCTTATTCACAGTCAGCGTGTGTGTACGGGACAGTGGGGTTCCCTGTGGGCATTAAGTAGTGTATACTTTGGTGTAGTATTTGCACAAATTTATTCAATGACATATCTAATACTAATTATTATAAAATTTTTTGGTTCTGTACAGTTGTTGAATTATATTCGATAACATGTAGTTTATGGACTTTCTACCTGTCATGTTCTGCTATTAAAATACAGTATACATCAGCATTTTCGGAGAGAATATACTAAGCTTATGATATTTAATATCTAATACATATCACTACTGGACAATAATTACAAGTACTTGCTTTTTAATAGGAAAACAAATACTTCATTATCGAAACAAAGTTTGAGTATAACTGGAGTAGTGAGGGAAAAACAACGAAATTAACAAGGAAAATATTTCAAAGATAACAACTGAAATTAACAAGGAAAATATTTCAAAGATAACAACTAATATGGAAAGGTATATGTATAATAAAGAGGCGTGCCTTTCGAAAAAAAAAGTAGCTTCTCAAAATTCAAGGAGTGCCCTAAGAGAACTCGGGTGTGCCTCTATAAATTCCCTTGGTACGAATGCTTGTGCTCACAAACTTAAAATTTCTAAGCCGATGAGCAGCATGAGCTTCGTTTTCAAAGCCCATTTTCTGCAAAGAATTAAATCAGAGACTCGGGACTGAAATGTGTTGGGCCTAGGCCCGACCCAGGAGGCCCCCAAACGCATACACAAATATGTGCGGCCACAAAAGATGGGTCGAAGATTGGCCTGAATTTTTTGCTTCATTCATTTTGAGGCTAGAATCTAAAGCTAACCTCCTAATTTATTCTTTTCTCTCCGTTTAAGCTTCTAAAATCTTAAGTACAATGTTGAAAATAACTCGTTATGAAACTTGTCATGTTACATTATGAAACCTAACAGATAGTTAAAGTTATTTAACAGTCGAAAATAATTCAATGCATCATAACAGTGCGTTTTTTACGTTATTTTTCGTCAAATTACGTTGAACTACGTTACGTTATTTATAATAATTTTCTTAACAATTTTATTCTAATGTCGATTATTTATTTTGATTGTTAACGAATTACTACTGTTTTTCCACTTGACAACCCGTTAGGATCTTACACAAACTCTATTTTTCCTTTATCAACGATTTGTTCCTACCACATATTATTGTCAAAATCTTCCTCATTTGCAACTCCATCAAGCCTCACAGGAACTAGGATGATTTCTCAATTGGTTGATGTTGTGGAAGCTCACCTACAAATAGTCCAACTTTTCAATTGAACGATAACAAAGATAACAAATAACGATTCAGGCTCTCAATGTCGACACTCCAATGATATTGTATTACCAACCTTTTTTTTGAGTACAAATTCTTTTTTTTATTTATTGTAATCTAACATGCCAAATAATCGCATGAGTTAAGGCTTCTCTTCTGCCTACAAGCCATTTACTTGAATTTTTCAAATGATAGTCGTTTTAGTCTCGTTCTCTGATAAGAGTTATCATGAGTAGCCTGTTTGTATTATCAAATCTCCTACCAACGCAATGAAGACTTCCAAAAGTATTAAGTGACCACCGCAATCTCTTCTCATTGCGCTCATCAGCTCATGGATATATAATAATATTGAAGCTGAATAAATTGAAAATAGACTCGGTCGGTTGGCGTTGTTATCAATATAAAAATACGTCTTCTTGCATTGAATAATAATTATATAGTTATTAGAGAATGGGGTCTCTTGCAATGGTCTTGCAATGGTTGATAAGTGTTGCGAGTTCAACTTTCAAATCGAATGCATGTAGAAAAAGATATGGCTTCCTAAAGTTTTTTTGTTAGTAGGAAGCTAGTTTAGGTGAAGAGGAGGGTGACCTACAAATTAATATATATAAATATATTATTATTATTATTATTATTTTTTATATTTCCGTGACTCTCTGCTGTGGACAAACTAAGTTCACGAGAGAGACCAATGAGTGGTGTAGCCCGTGACTTATAGGGCACTGACTCACACTCACAAGGAACCTCTTCTTCTAACTTATTCTGCCACTTCCCGACGAATGACACCTTGGATTCGCTTCTCTCTGGTCCAATCTTCTCCTCCACCTGTGATGGTCCTGGGCGATCATAACATATATGAGGTTCGATCGATAATTAAACGGGAATTTCCAAAGGAGCACAACTTTTCTCCCAGTGAGCCCACTTTTTCTAGTAAACACATCAATTTTTTTTAAAAAATAAAGTTTTTCGAATGCACAACATTAATTTCCAAAAAAACCCTCCTAATATCCTCTCACACACATCCACATTTTAAAACTCACCTCTCTTTATTTCTCCTCCGCTGCAGACCTTTCTTTGTCTCTGCTCGCCGCCCGCCGCTCGTCGCATCTGCTTGCTGTCTCCGCCTCCACTAAAGATTTTAGGTTTCAATTTTTTTTTCTTTTTTTTGGATTACCTTAGAGCAACGCAGGTGAGAAAGAACATGTGAGAATGAGAATGAGAAGAGAGGTTGATGAATGTGGCATTTAAGTTAAAAAAAAAAATCAATATCAAACTTGTAATATTAAAGAAGTTTTTAAGTGGGAAAAAATATGTGCTCTTCTAGAAATTCCTAAATTAAACGAGCTCCCTGTTTCACAGACAATGCAACAAAAAAACGGAATATATTAATTTATTATGTACAAGTAGACTATCAGCACGTTTGGTTGGATCGGTGTTATATGGCATGTAGGATGTTCAGTGGATCGATTGGTTAGAGATCGGAGTTTTCCGATTGGATCTGAGAGTAGAAGGCTCTAACTGTCGCTGAAAATTTTTTCCAACCGATTTAGGTTAGAGTTGGGCGAAGTCGCCGGAATCGACGATAGAGTTCGTCTTTGGACGCTCAGTTGGTCAATCGGTCGGAAATCAGAGTTTTCTAATTGGATCCGAGGATAGAAGGTTTCGACTGCCGCCAGAAAATTTATTTGACCGAATTCCGACTGATTTCAATCGAAGTTAGGCAAAGTCGCTGAAGTCAGCAATCGGGTTCACCCCTATGTTTGGGTGGAGAGGAATAATAAAATATTTAACAATCGTTCTTGCATCATACAAGATATTTGTATTAAAATTGTTAATGATACTCATATATAGTCAGGTGCAGGGCAAACATGCATACAGGAGCAGCCAGCTGTTACATTAACATAGGGATCAGATAGCACCGTCATTGTATAGAGACCCGAGAAGGAGATTGGATTTGCAGCCATATTTTCACCACCACGAGGAGTAAGAAAGAGGATGGGAAGGAGATGGCATGGCGGAGTGAGGATCCATGGAGAAGCGGAGACATAGTCAAGGAGAGCAAAACTACAACCAAGGGGGCTACAATTTGCTTTGTAATTTATACATAATACTATTAACTCTTTATTTGCTTCTAGTATGCTACACCTATCTATGATGGTGGCTAGCAATTACTATGTAATTTTGTTTCATTAAGAACATTTTAATGAAACATAGAGAATTATAACCTACCATTTGTACTCAGAAAGTTGACTAATAGCAGCATATTGGCATGTAATTGTTGGGGCGGGGGGGGATATGGATCTCTTTATAGAGCAAGATGGGGTTGGGGGGGGGGGGGGGGGGGGTTTGGAATATGGATCTCTTTATAGAGCAAGATGAGCTTTAAACACGAGGCTGACAACTAATTCAACCCAACAATCTCCATTTTATCCCGAACCTTATGAGTTATACAATGTGAAGAAATTCTATCGTCTCAATATCTGTTTTGCAGACATACACGACACATGCGCCCTGCTTCATCTCTTGGGAGCAATCCATGCAATCTTCATCGATTTCAACTTGAGCACCAACGGTTATCTTAATGTGCCAGCTTGTGACATTTATGACTAGTTCATTATGCTCTCGAGCACTTAAGATTGTATCATTATGTGCCTCCTGAGCATTCATAATCATAACACCGTACTCCACTTCAATCAAGACAACATCCGAGACGTGATTATTTCCTTCTTGAAGAACATAACAACCACTTATGTCGACCACTCCACCTTGGCTGCGCACCCGCAATCTCTCTCATATTCAACATAGAAAACATGGGCACTATCTACATAACACTCTATCTTTGTTTGAGCACCTGCTATCACTCTCATCTACATCCTAGAGAACATAATCATTACCTGCATCGTACTCTATATCTTGGTCCCAATATCATGAGTTTTACAATATAACTTGATAATCGTACGTAGCATATCATCATCTCTTGAAGAACTCCGCATGTTGATCAGTCTAAATATCATTCGACAGTGAATTATGAAATTGTAGTTAAAACTAACGTCTTTCACTCTCTCTTGATCTTATTTTTGAGTAAAAAATAATTAAGTAAATTCTTCACATTCCAATCTTGAATTTGTTGCACTTTACGGAACACACCCTTAACTGAAAACTTTGTAATCTGGTTACATAAACATATAGCCAATATCAAGTGATTCAAGTTATCAACACTTCAGCTTACAGTTACAACAGTTAGCTCAACGTAGTGACATGTACCCCCCCACTTATTATTTGTCGACCCATCAACATCCCAACATCAATCAAATGCAAGCAGCAACTTGAACCACAACAATGCAACATGCACGAGCATCAACCCCTACTACTACCTCTTGGAACTAGAAGCTCTCCTGGTGAGCACCACCCAATACATCACCCTGTAAAAGACAAAGAACCCTAGCAGCACCTCTAGGTTGGCCCACCTCTGTCCTTCCTTCAGCCCTCTCCTCTCCAGCACGTTCCTCCCCGCCACCTCGCATGCCGCCCCGTCCTCCGCCCACTGGAAGCACCGCCCAGCCTCGCACCCGTACTCGTTCGCCAGCAGCGCGTCCAGCCCGTACTTGTACGGCGACAGGTAGTGCATGAACAGCCAGTACGCCGGCATGCTCTCCTTCGACAAGAAGTACCCCGAGAACAGAAAGAATCCAGCCAGCGACACCGTCAGCAGCGTCGTCCCGGCGATGTAGTTGGGAGCGAGGGAACTTATGAACAGAACGAACGAGTTGGCCGTGAGGATCACGGCCCAGATGATGAGTATGAAATTGACAAAGGCGGTCCACGAGCTGCAGAGGCCGACGAGGAAGTAGACGGAGAGCGAGTAGAGGAGGGAGATGACGAGGAGGTAGGGGAGGAAGACGAGGGTGCTGGCGATGAGGTGGGAGGAGAGGCGGTAGACCCCGGACGAGGTCTCGCGGAGGAGGATCGGGCGCTCGCTGACGAAGATCGGGAGGGTTTCGGTGGTGGAGGAGAGGAGGAAGGTGAGGGTGAATGCGAAGAAGCCGAGGCGCTTCTCCATTCCTCGCTTGTCGTAGCCGACGTGAACGTAGATTGACCCGAGGAGGAAGCCCACGATCAAGGCCTCGAGCGTGTTTGTTAGGAGGAGCTGCTTCGATCGGTAGATTATCTTCCAGAATCGGGCGTGGAGCGTGGCGATCTCGCGGGCTCTCGAGCTCGCGTACTGCATGTCCGTAGCTGCCGTCTTGAATTTTGGAGGAGGAAGAGGTGGAGATTTGAGTGCTGCTGTTGTTGTTGATGTTGCTGTTGATGATTTTGCGCTCGGGAGCTGGTGGAGGATCTCCATGGCGTATTCGAGCGGGTTCAGCTGCGGCGGCACGGTGAAGCCTGCGGAGGCGAGGAAGCGTTCGAGCGAGGCGATGCTGCCGTGATAGACGACGGAGCCTTTCGATAGCAGGAGAATGGAGTCGATGACGGAGAGGAGCTTGAAGCTGGGCTGGTGGATGGAGAGCAGCACGGTCCGTCGGCGGGCGACCGCGATCGACTTCAGCGACTGCACGACGTTGAAGGCGGAGGAGCTGTCGAGCCCGGAAGTGGGCTCGTCGAGCAGCAGGACGGCAGGGTCGTGGAGCAGGCTGAGGCCGATGGAGACGCGGCGCCGCTCCCCGCCGGAGAGGCCGCCGGAGAGGCGGGTGTTGGCAATGTGGGAGAGGCGGAGGTCCGCGAGGAGGGAGGAGACGGCGGCGGAGACGGCGGAGGGGTCGGGGAGGAGGAGGCGGGCGGCGAACGCGAAGGTCTCGGCGACGGTGAGGAGGGGGAGGGAGGAGTCGTGCTGGGGGACGTAGGCGGAGAGGCGGCGGAAGGAGGAGGGGTGGAGGGGGGAGGAGTTGAGGAGGAGGTGGCCGGAGGAGGGGGCGGTGCGGGCGGCGAGGATGTCGAGGAGGGTGGACTTGCCGGCGCCGCTGGGGCCCACGACGGCTAGGAGCTCGGCGGGCCGGGCTGTGAAGGAGACGTCGCGGAGGATGTAGGTGGGCTGGGGGAGGAAGGACTCGCAGGGCTTGTTGAAGAGCAGAGGGAAGGGGGCCGTGGGCTTGGCGTAGGAGATGGAGCAGGCCGTGAGCTCGTACGTCTTGATGGGCCCATGCTTGGTGTTGATGGCTGCAGGCGAGGGTGGAGGTGAGGATTGGTTGTTGGCCATGGAAATTGGTGATCAGAGAGGTTGATGGTAGTGTTGATAGATGAAGAGGGTGGGGTTGGATCTTCTATATAATGATAGTTTTTTTTTTTTTTTTTTTGTTAATAATGTATTGATAGTTGGAGATCGAGTTGATAATGGGTCATGAGGCCATGAGTGTGTCTCTTGCTTTGGCTATAAATATAATAGCTGTTAATTTGGATTTATTTAGATTTTTTTCAGAAATTATTGTTCTGCGATTTGAAATTGAGTTCTGATTTGAGAGTTGTAGTATTTCAATTTCATTGATGTACAAGAAGATTTGGAAGTTGAATGTGGATTGAAACCTTATAAGTTGCAATATCTGAAACGAACGTAATAGCATGATCCTCAACAACACATCACGCATTTATGCATAACTTTTATCATATTTGACATAAATTTATGGACATGTTCTATTTCTGATCGAGGTGGACAATAGGAGAATGAGGGAAGTCGGAAGGATGCTGGTATGAAAACGACAACAATCACTCTGGATGATGGAGACGTGAACGAAGAATGACGTTTCAAAGTGTTGAAGATAAGGAAAATGGAGCGATGCCACATGCTTTAGTTTGGTTATTAATGTATCAACTGAAAATGAACCCACATGTGCGAGACAATGTTCGGTAATAGTTATGTTATTTTAATGAAACGTGGGAGATTACTCATCGTTTCAGTAAAAAAAAAAAAAAATGGATTTATATAGATGCAAAATTAGTCTAGAAAATAAATTCAATAGAGAGAGTCCTCGGACACAAAATGCTAAGCTGATTTTTCTTTAACATTCATTTGCAAATCCGTAAGTTGAAATATCGAAAGTGAAATTAACAAGGAAATACACGGTGATCATTGAGAGTTGAATTAATTGGATAAATAATCATGGCGATCTAGATGCAAGCGAATATCTACTAAAGTGATGAATTGTACGATAGAAACGATCGATGTATCTACTGGATGAAAGTCTCTTGGATTAGGATTAGAGCAAAACTGGAACTTAATGGAACTACATGGCAAGTTTTAAGCAAAAAATAAATACGAGAAGTAAATCTTATAGTTTAATTAAAGAGACATAAGCGGATCATTTGTCATAAGATTGACACTAATCCTAGCCTGAAATTGTTTTTGTTGATTTTTGTGGAATATAAGTATTGTTGAGTTATGGGGGGTTCACATGATAGTAAGTTATCCTCCAATTGTATATATACAGAGAGAGAGAGAAAACGCAAATTCACCAGCGGTGAATGGAATTTCTTCATTGTCGCTTAGGTGATCCAATAAAATTATTATACATGACACCACTTAAAATAACAAATAAAAGAATTCTCTTAACTGTCCTTTGAGTGGCGCTACGTGTAATAATTTTATTGAACTACCTAAGTGGCGGTGAAGAAACTTCATTTACCGCCGATGAATATATATATATATATATATATATATATATATATATATATATATATATATATATTCTCATCCTCATGTACTTACAATCCTATTTTTAAATAGTAAAGAAATACTTTAACAATCGTAGACGTAATTCAATTTGGAGCGAACTATTATAAATTTTTGTGTTCTTGTGATCAGTTGTTCTTTATTTTTATGTAATTGCAGTGATAATCTCTATAATTTTACCAGACTGATAGGAAAATCTAAGAAGATTATGATCCATTATAAACTGGACCGAGCAGTATGGCAAAATTTTGAGCGAAAAATAATTGCAAAAATAGAGGCTTATTAATGGGACATGAGCAACTAGTATAAAGGCTAATATATGAGAATCTAAAGAGATGATAATTCAATATAGGTACGTTGAGTCATATTTTGATTCAAAAAGTTAATTTGATAGATAGAGATCCTACTTTCTATTTAAATCCATTATTCTTTTCTAATCTATAAGTGCAGTCTAACTTTCTATTTAAAAATTCATTGCCTCTTAAAATTTTGAGTCAAAAATAAATGCAAGATCTTAGCGGTTAATTAATGAGAAACAAGCAAGTTAAGTTCTTTAATTTAATAAGAAGATTTGAGAGTTGAATTAGGCTATTTAAAAAATTCATTACCCTCTTAAAATTTTGAGTCAAAAATAAATGCAAGAAGAAACGAATTAATATTAGCGGTTAGTTAATGAGAAACAAGCAAGTTAATCACTTTTAACAAGAAGATTTGAGAGTTGAATTAGGCTATGTTGTTGGGAAGAAATGTTGAGCCCCTCGGAATATGATGGGTTCTAAATACAAACCCGAGAACCAATATGGTCTAAAAATCTAAACTAATAGGTAAATGTCCCAACTTTGTAATTAAGCCCACCTTTTAAAGTTCTAAAAACTTACAAATTTATCATTTCTTTTTATGATTGAGTCATCTGTCCTGTCCTGGTTGGGGATTAATTCCAGAACGATTGATGGTAAGCCTATTCGGATACTAAAAACCATTATTTAAATGAACTTAGCTTTTGTTCATGATTTGCCGAACGAGCTTTAAACGAGTTTAAATGAGCTTTTAACGAGTTTCAGCCGATAAAAGTTAGAAGAATATAGAATGTTCTAGTATCTGCTCTCCTTCTATTTGTGTTTGAGCTTGATTCGTTTAGTTATCTAGCTAACGAGTTTAACAAGTTTTTATCAAGTCAGGACAGTGCCGAGCTTCGAATTTTTTGCTATACTATAAGAACATCATCATGGTAATATATTTTTCAAGATAATTTAGCTAGGTTGTTAAATTCAGTTGTGGTCGAAATATTCAACTGGAAATTAGTACTTGAGCATAAAAAAGAGGAGATTAAGAAGAATATTTTTAGAGTTAATTTACCAAATTATAACATAAATATTAGGATTATGACGAATATGGCCGTTAGTTGATTTCAATAATCATATTTTCAATTACATAATTGATGGATGAATTTAAAGTTTAGATAAGTCCTCTATGAATAAAATGAGTAGAAATTAATTAAATTCGTGCAAAAGTTCTCAGCGGACTTAAGATGCATGCTCTTATCGATATCACTAAAAGTGTACCAGCTTCTAACTATTTATCTTATGGTGATTCAGTTTCTGCCTTTTTTCTAATAGAATCATCAATCCAATCGTTATTCTATTAAATTATCATTTTACCGTACTTTAAAATTATTATACCTCACATTCCAATCATCATTTTATTAAAATAGTATATTTTCTATATTTTCATTATTGTTTCTCGCAATTCTATGTAGGATCATATTAAAGTATTATATCTTACTATCACACTCACTTTTGTTTACATTTTTTTTAGAGAAGAGATAAAAGATGAAGGATTGACTTTGGATAAATACATGTAATTCTGGGACTGAATCGCTACATTATCAAAATTCGATGATATCGTCATTCTGGTAAGAATGATCTTAATAGGTTATAGTAGACACATCCACCTACATTGTTGGACATGATCATAATAAATAAATATTTTGAAATACTTTCCTATTAGATGTTGAAATATTTTCCTAAATTAGGATAGTTGACAAATCTCTGATTAGACTAATTTAGGATAGTTAACAAATCTCTGATTTGACTAATTGAACATTTTATATAATTAGTATCAATTACAGATCCTGTAATTATTCTTTTTATTATCTCGTTTACCTATAAAAGGATGGCTCATTGCACAGTTTATGTTCTAATTTAGAACAATATCTCAATATTTAATGTGAAAGTATCTCAAAATATTTCAGCATTATGATCATGTCTCAATCATATCTCAACAGTTGGTGTGTATGCAATCCCATGCAATGTATCACTCAAATAATTCCTTGTGTTTTAAGGTTTATTTCAAACAATTATAGTTTAATTTCTCCCTCCTATTTTCATTTATTTTCTTGGAAACTGATAAAATGTTCTATATAAAGTAAATAGAAATTGTAATGGATTCGGATCCTTTCTCTCTGCAAATCCACTGTCTATATATTTATTTATTTTCGGGTTTTTATATATATGGCCCTTAAATCTTTAAAAATTAGAATTTATTCCTCTAAATCTTCATATTTATAATTTAGTCCCCCAAATCTTTTAAACTTTAGTTCCCAGCCTTATTTTTAGTCCAAATTTTCCGTTATACCCTTGAGTTACTTCACTTTAGTCCTCCTTTCTCTCTTCATCCTCTCTTCCTCTTTTTATTGGGTTCCTCTCTCCATTCTTCTCATCTCTCTCTCTTTCCTCTTCTTATTTGGTTCTCCCGAGTTACTTCACTTTAAAGATTAACTGGAAGAAAAGAGACAGAGATGAGAAGAATGGAGAGGAAAATCCAATAAGAAGAGGAAGAGAGGAGGAAGAGGAAATATAGGACTAAAGTGAAGTTAGGCATCACTTAATATCATACATCTGAACCAGACACATTACTCCACGATAAATAGTTAGGCATCACTTAATATCATACATCTGAACCAGACACTTTACTCCACGATAGATAAATAGTTAGGCATCACTTAATATCATATTCAGATTATATATGTTTTTATAATTATTAAAAAATTCGTCTATAATTTCTGAATTATGCGTAATATGGGAATATGATATTTTAGGGTCTCTAATTACTCATTATGGCCATATTTTATTTATAGAGGGTAAAATGTTCAGACGAATAATTCATTTTATGAACACACCGTTTAGACTCTTTAAATAATTAAGTAATTAGTATTTAATTAAATATTATGAAGAATATTTTTAATTGTTATGTCCAAAAGAAATAAAAGATCAAGTTTCCTTCAATTTTTCATAACATTAGCGCCACATCAATGTCAAATCACTGATACGAATTAATATTTTCATCACTTCGAGAAAGTATGTATATCTTGTGCTAAAATGTTAGGATTTATATATGTAGTTTTCTGAATTTTTTTTTTACTATAATTTAAAAAATTAATTTCTCGATTCATTCATGACTTAAATATGAAGATTGTAAACTAAAATGCCTTAAAGCCCTATAGAAATAGTTGCGATAATGATAATATATGATAATTGAGTTTGTGATTGTATGATACTCAATCTAATTCATAAAAGTATCCAAATGGAGAAGTCGAAATGTGAAACTTGGTTAACTCATGATATAATTATGCAATTGGTATGTTGCGTGAGTGAACGATAAAATAGTGATGATCTTATTTGCGTATTGTGCCTTGATAGAGGAAGGCTATGAAAGGGGAGGATGGGGTATGTATAAACATACGTACATTCATAATATTTGATATTTGGAGAGACAACGAGGTATTTGAGATTCGGAAGATGATAAGATGGAGAATTTAAGTACATAACTTGTATGATGCTTTCGTAACTTGTGTAATACTTTATAGTTTGTATGGCTCCTAGAGACGCTCTTTCAGATTTTCAAGATGAAAATTGGTTTTTTCTTAATATTTTGTTAATAAGAAAATATTTTTTTTCTTTTAAGTTTTCTTTCAAACCAAACTTTAGAAAACATTTTCTTTCATATTTTCTTTTATTTTTTTTTTCTCTTTCCTTTTCTCTCTGGTTTGTTTTTTTATATTCTTTTTTCCATTTTCTTTCAAACCAAACACAACCTGAAAGGAGAAAAGATAGTAGATATATGGAAATACAAATACGGGTACATAAGTAAGTCTAACTAGGGAAGAAATAGCAACTAGCAAAAGCAAAAACAAGGGAAAATTCTAAATGAGCACTCCACTTGACTTAGTGAGCAAAATTTACTTAGCGAACATAGCTTCTCTTTTAAAAATAGAGGATTTTTCTTATGAGCACTCCCTTCTTCCAATATTTCTCTGTTTTTTCGCGCATTCAAAACTTATCTTCTCTCCGGCCCCTTCACCCGCGTCCCTTTCCTTCCCTGAGCCCATTGTTAGCTCATCCGATTCCGGCTTGTGCGAGCGCACGCTTGGGTATGGGTGTGTGTACTGGAACAGAGAAAAAGTTGTTATGTTGGACAAGAAGAGAATATGATGAGTATGTTTTTTTCAAAAAAATGGCAATAAGTTGTGGTGCAGTCTAAGTCAAGTGGTGTGTTTATTTAGAATTTCCCAAAAACAAGTCATCAAGAATAATACATAATCAATTAACATTTTCTTTTCTATATTACGAAATTTTTTTTTATTTTAAATATTTTTTATAGACAGCAGACTCCGCTACAATTAAGCCCCTGAACTCTAAATCATTACTTTCGCCTAACAGTAGGGTTCAGTGTCACACATCGCACATTTTCTGTGAATTGTCCACCCATTACCCCCGTGGAAAAGTCTGCCACAACAAATTTTGCAATTAAACAGGCAAAGGAGCATGTGCCTTGTGTTTTCTCTCTTTATCCCCACGCTATGTACTAGTGCGATGGGTCCTCTTGCCTATAACTTTCATCCCGCACTCTCAGCAGCTTCCCAATGAGCTGTCTAGCTAGCTCGATCCACGAACAACTTTATTCCCTGGTTCGAATGTTTTGTGTAATCTATCCTTGATCATAATCTATCATAACAACTAGAGATGAGCTACTATTTAAAATTTATTTGCAACGGTTTTGAAATCTGTTTTGAAATCTGTTGTGCTTGCCAGCATTGTAAATAATAATAGCAACAGTTTTGATTAAATATTGCTACGGTTGTTAGAACTGTTCCGTAAGAATAAATTTGTAATGGTTAAATATAACCGTTGCGATCTTCGTTGCAACGGTTATTATAACTGTAGCATTAAAATGTTGCAACTCAATAGTAACGGTTATAGATAAATGTTACAATATTCTTGCAACATTTATCAGAAATTGTTACAATTCATACTAACCTATTACAATGGTTATGTAAACCATTGCCAATTAAATATGTCTATTACAATAGTTAAAAAAACCGTTGCTAGTTATACATATTTATTACAATTGTTATAAATCTCGTTGCCAATTAAACATGTATATTACATTGGTTTTAAAAACTGTTGCTATTTATACTAATTTATTACAATGGTTTTAGAAACTATTGCATTTTATATATACCTATTACAATATTTTTAAAAACCGTTGCAGTAGGTTCTATTTCCTGTACACCAATATATCTACAAAATATTCATCAAATGAAATACATCAACAACAACAACATAAGCCCTTTTAAATGTCCCTAACATGTTGGACTAAGTATTCATATACGAAATATATATTAACAATTTAAATAGAATAATAAAGAGACAAATGAAGTTAACATAATCATGTTTGACATATGTAATAACGCTCAAAATAATTAGGTACAAAATATTGTTCTAAATCAAAAACTAAAAATTGAACTCAAAATCATAACTATGGATGTTCTTACAATAAAAACAAAATATAATTAATAAGTTTCACTAGATGAAATTAAATAAAAACTTCATGCATTGTCCCTTTCCATGCCGTTAGTATCTTTGTCTCTTTCTATATTGGGGTTATCATCATCTTGGCCCACCTACAAAATAAATATACACGAACAATTAGAATAATAAAACTTGAGACTATATACACACATACTATATGAATACATAAAAAAATAAATTCCAGAATTAATAACTTGCATTTATAATAATTAAAACTGAGAGTTACAAAATTAACCAACATGTTCAGAATTATCTGTGGCAGTAGGTGTATATTGTTTAAGTATCTGAAAAGTACTATCTCCTTGATGTGGAATAGTAGGTAGAGAACTAGTAAATGAATCAGATATCTGGATATTTGGATTAACTTGTTTTGTTTGAGCTAATATGTCTTGCAATCCATTCATCATCATTTTGTACTTCCTCTCCATTGTAGCTACTCTTTGTTCTCTAGAAAGTAGTTCTTGGCATCATTAGATAGAGAAGTCATTGTTGGTTTTCATAAATTTGATAGTGTAAAACCCTTTCCATATTGTGGTACTCGACCGGGATGATATTTGAATGCTTTCTTTATAAAATTATCCCTGGCTATTTTGTTTTCGGATGTTTCTGATAACTGTGCAGTTATCTGGTCTAACTCAGACTTCAAATAACATAGATAAATTATATTAATATTTTAAAATTTAACATTCTATATATATAAATTTGGAAATAGATAAAACAATTCAAAATAGCTTAGTTTCATTATCAATATTTAATGTTCCATCCTTTCTCTTGTGAGTCATGATAAACATGTTAACTTCATATGGTGATTTCTCATTTGGTAGTCTTTTCTTCTATTGAATAAGTACAAACCAAAATAAATTAACATTCATCTGGTGATTTCTCACCTGTTCAGAATTATCTATGATAGTAGATGTATATTGTTTATATGAAAGACACTTTATACTTGAAGAGGATGCACTTTATGCTTGAAGAGAATGTGGGACAGTAGGTAGAGAACTGCTAAATGAATCAGACATCTGAATATTTGGATTTGTTTGTTCTATTTGAGCTAATAATCATCATATTATTAGTTTATACTTCCTCTAACTAATAAGGTAAGCAATTTTTAGCTCCCCATAACTAGTGGTATTTGCGTGTTCATGTTAAAGTTATAGGTTGAAATCAATTATTTTGGACCTTAGAAGTACCAAAAGGGCCACACGGTAATATTTTTTAAGCTTTCTTAATTTTTTTTCCCAAACTGTTACTAGCTGGCAAACTTGATTATGTTGTATTAATATTTTGCACTTGCAAAAGGAGTTATTTTTTTTTTAATTTTTTAAATTATTGGATACAACAAATCTAATAATATAAATTATTAACGCTATATACCTAAAAACTTAAAACTTATGCATACAAACTGGATAACAAGAAGGAAAAAAAAAACTAAGATCCAGATTGAAAAAATTGATCATATGCTAATATGCTTAGATCCTGAAGTCTCTAGAGCAATATCCGAAGAGAACATGTAGAGTATTAGAATTTGGATTGTCATCTCTTCAGAAGCCACAGACACGAGGGACAATTACATTCTAAAGTTAATTTTCGTGTTATGATCAACTTATTGTTAGGGAAAGAAAAAACTAGTAGGAAACTAACATATATACATATACATGCTTGGAGCTGTTGTAAGAGTGAGAAAAAAATACATATTCTATTACTTATGCTCAAGCTATAATGTGCTAATTACCTGCGTCCATCTCCAATCATACTAGTCTACACCCCTGCAGGAGTTACCTAGTTTAATTTTTTGCTAAATTAAAATTAGTTCAACAAAACCCCACTCTTTCTCATCATCTTAACTAAGTGGCATGGAAACCTACAAGAATAATTAACAAGATGATCATGAAACAATTGTATGAAAGCATTCTAACATTCCCTTGGACTTATTGCAATTTAGAACAAAAAGAAAAAAAAAATCTCTTAAACACTGAGCCAACTAGCGAGGGTTTTACGGGAGGTTTAATAAAAATTTAGATTAAAAAATCGACCAAAATCTATTTTCGGATGGCTCCTTGTCTTTTGCTTGGCATCCCCTTTTCCTTAACAAAAACTTAGATTAAAATGTCGACCAAAAAAATCATTATGTATTATCTAAATTATCTATACTCTACAAAATTTGAATATGAAATTAAAATGTAAAATAGTTCTTTCTTCGAAATTAAATGTGTTAACTTACTTGCGTTTGCGTGCAGAGGTGGAGGCAGAGGAGACTCACGGTCGCGTGCGTGCACCGACGGAGGTGGAGACGTTTGGTGGAGGCGCTCGGCAGAGGTAGAGGCTGGCGCTCGGCGGAGGCAGGGGCTGGCACTCGGTGGAGACGTTTAGAGGAAGGCGCTCGGCGTTCAGCAGAAACTCACGGTAGCTGTTTTTTGATTGGGAGTGGAGGCGGAGGCATGCGGTTTTTTATCGAGAGTGGAGGCGGAGGTGGTTTTTGAGAACGAGAGAGAGAGAGAGAGAGAGAGAATGAGAATTAGTGGGGAGAGGAAACGTCGTGTTAAAAGATAAATCCTATGATATTTAAAATTAATATTTTTATTTTAAATAACATTAAAATTTTATTTTTTTTAAAACTAATCTCAATATAAGTTAGTCAGATTACAAAAAAAGTTAACTTATTTTCATTTAAAAATATTTGTCAAAAAACAAAATTACTATTACATATTATATATTTCTAAAACATATATAACATATTTGTAGAATTAAAACCTAGATCTATTTTATATAAAATATTATATGTATATTATATATATATATATATATATAGAGAGAGAGAGAGAGAGAGAGAGAGGGGGAGAGAGAGAGATTTATACTTTCGATAAATTATGTAACAATATCTCAATTTTTCCTCTTTTAAAAATTACACACAAGAAAAATAATAAATCGAAAAAATCAAATAATGGAATAAATGTTTTAAAAATATTTTATTTCTGATTTTTTTTAATTTCTAATTATATGGTTAAATAACTATTCCTCGCAAAATTATGAATAAAAATTTGTTAAGAAATAATGAACAAAAAAAACAGCGTTTTTATTGGCTTCATATGAAGTATCAATGAAATCTGAATCGCTGATATCACTACCTACCGTGATATTAGGATTTAGACAATGACTAAATTCTACATATCTGTAAACTTAACATAAATATTAATATATATTATTTTAGCCATATATGATTCTAAATTAAACTTAACTAGTATATATATATATATATATATATATATATATATATATATATATATATATATATATATATATATATATATATATATATATATATATATATATATATATATATATATATATATATATACATACTTGAAATACAAATTTTATTTAATTTTCTTGGTTTTCAAGATAATATAGATAATATTGAGGAAAAATAAAGCATTAAAAATTACTTCATATATAAATTGTTAACACTTTATTGAATTCCTAGCAACTCTCCAGGCCTTTCCGCTTTAGTGGATTCGTCCACACTCGCTGCTTTGGCTAAAAAGCATCTTCTTTCTGTTATGATGAATATTTACATGTAAACTTTAGTATTTTTTTAAAATATAGATGTCATTTCTCTTTTTTTTCGCAAATTATATGATTTCTTATCTACTATTTTTAAGATATCTTAATTATAATTATATATAAATATAAAATGTTATTGTTTACCACAAACAAAGGAAAGGAATATGATTGTTATATGAAAAGAGATTGAATATTTCTGGAAAAAGGAACCCATTTTGCTTACAGAACTCACACATTAATTAGCAGCCAAAGAATATATTTATACCTATTTTATGGGATAGGGAAAGAACACAGAGACATTGATCAATATATTGCATATATTTAATTACTGAGAAATATAATTGTATGCAGTTCGATACCGAATGCTGAAATTTAGAAACTATGGAAGGGGCTCTTGTATGGGCAGTGGAAAAAATTTTGGAAAATTGAATTGTATCGGAAGGTGATGTATTGGGTATTTTAACTCAATCCACACGCTCTATAACTCGCACTTTTTATCTGCTACTTCAAGATATTTGCATTCTGTTTAGTCACTTTTCTGAATTTCATATTTGACATACATGGAGAAAAGGTAATATGTGTGCAGATTTAATAGTAAATAAGAAAAGTAGATTGAGTGCTAAGAGTATTTAGCAGGAAAATTTTCCTCAAAACCAAATAAAGCTTACGAAATTATATTTCTGGATTTTATTATGAGAGAGTTTAGTTGTTGAGGTCATGTCTTAGTTTAAAAAAAAAAAAAAAAATGTACAGTGGGTGTATTGTTTTATTACTTTTCAAATTCCGCTTGATCTGTTAACAAAATACATCAAAAGTATAATTTTAGTTCTAGGTTGTTGATCGTATATATCCGATAACATCTACTATAATATATAGTTTCTGTATAGTTAACTGTTTTTTGTTATACAGACAAACTCGCACATATATATATTCTTTTTAATATTAGTCACCACCGAAATCAAACGCAGATCCTCTCACAAATAAATTGGAGAGAGTGACAATGCTAGATACCAGACTCATTGACCATTACGGATAATAGTTGATATTATCAATTGTAGCCTAACTTAATTTACTATTTATTTTATTAATTTTGGGGTACAAGGTTCTTAATCAGACATTGCTTTCATGGGTTTAATATTTGGGCCTGCCATAGATATCAGAAATAATTTTCGCCTTGTAGGCCGATATGTATAACCATCTATTAACATATGAAACAAGCCTTAGTTGGACCTGGGCTGACAACCCAAAGAAAAGCAAGTGCAAATATATTTTCTTGCGGCAACAAAACCAACTATCAATGCGACTGAAATTTGAACATCAAGCTACTTGTGACACACCACAAAAAAAAAAAAATAATAATAATAAATAGAAAGCGTAAAAATTGAAGGAAAAAAAAAAAGATAAAGAAGGGAAAAGAACTACTAGTCGCACAATTTTACAAGATTCTATTTTTCCCACGTTCCTTTATAACATGTTGATTAGTCTTTTTTTTTTTTTTTCCTCATAAGATAGTATTTGTTTTTATGTTTTTTATGTTGCTTCTTACATTTTCAATCCACTATATATATATAATCTTATTAAAGTTAAAGAGATAGATGTTCTAATTCTAGAAAAAAAATTAAAAAAAGTGATTGAATTACTGTATTTTGGCTGCTAGCTCAAGTAATTTTTCCTGACGGCTCACCTACTGTAGTCCCTATATATATATATATATATATATATATATATATATATATATATATATATATATGGAGAGAGAGAGAGAGAGAGAGAGAGAGAGAGAGAGATGGAAATGAGCTGACAGCTCACGCAAGTTACCTGAGCTGCAGTTCATTTCCACTATCTATAATAATCTTTTTAAAAAAGTTTTTTTGGATTATGATCTCGACCCTAAAGTTCACTCATACCCAATTTCTTTGGTTTTAATTCTGATTTGGTTCTCAATCAAGTTAATACAAAATTAACGCTTTGCAATAAATAAGACATTTTGTATGCATTCGATGAAAGGGTATATGAATTTCAAAATTTATGGAATTTAATTTGAAAGAAGTTAAGGAGATAGATATTGTAATTGAAGAAAATTCATTGGATCATTATAGTTTTGCCGCTAGTTCACGTAACTTTTCTTGAGCTGGCAGCTCACGTACAGTAATCCCATATATATAAAAATAAATATAAATAAATATATATATATATATATATATATATATATATATATATATATATATATATATATATATATATATATATATATATATGAGAAAAATGGAAATGAGCTAATAGCTCACGCAAGTTACGTGAGCTGCAGTTCATTTCCACTATCTCCAATAATCTTTTTAAAAAAATTTCTTTTGGATTATGATCTCGACCCCCTAGGGTTCACTCATACCCAATTTCTTGGGTTTTAGTTTTGATTTGGACCTCCATCAAATTAAAACAAAATTAACTATTTTTAATGAATAAAACATTTTGTATGCACTTGATGAAAGGGTAAATGAACTCTAAAATTTATGAAATTTAATCCGAAAGAAGTTAAAAAGATAAAGATTGTAATTGTAAAAAAAATTGAAGAAAAAATCATTGGATCATTATAATTTTGCCGCTAGCTCACGTAACTTTTCCTGAGCTGGCGGCTCACCTACAGTAATCCCTATATATATATATATATATATATATATATATATATATATATATATATATATATATATATATATATATATATATATATATATATATATATATATATATATATATATATATATATATATATATATATATATATATATATATATATATATATATATATATATATATATATATATATATATATATGGATTATTGTACGTGAGCCGCCAACTCAGGAAAAGTTAAGTGAGCTAGAGGCGAAACTATAATGATCCAATAATTTTTCTTAATTTTTTTTTTACAATTACTCTTTCTACCTTCTTATTCATTTATCGTTTTATCAAGTGCATACAAAATATTTTATTCATTGAAAATCGTTAATTTTGTATTAATTTGATGGAGGTTCAAATCAAAACTAAAACCCAAGAAATTGGGTATGAGTGAACCTTAGGGGGTCGAGATCATAATCCAAAAGAATTTTTTTAAAAAAAGTTATTGGAGATAGTGGAAATGAACTGTAACTCAGATAAGTTGCGTGAGCTGTCAGCTCATTTCCATATATATATATATATATATATATATATATATATATATATATATATATATATATATATATATATATGATAGTTTTAAAAGACCTGCTACATTGGAGAAACAAATTTTTGGATAACAATGGAAATACATAGGCAAGATAAAGGAAAAATTCATGGAAAAGGGTTCAAAGGAAGAGAAGGCTCTCGGCGGTAGTTCTTGTAAAATTGAGTGATTTAAAATCGAGTTTGAAACTAAAAGTTGATTGGTTTGTGAGTTTGGAAATTTGGATATATGATAATAAATAGGGCTAAGCAGAAATCTGAAAAAACCTAATCGAGCCGTAAAACCGAACAGAACCGATTAGTTCGGTTTATTCGGTTTTCGGTTCGGTTTAAAAACTAAAATTAATTACGGATTTCGGATCGAGTTTCGGTGGTTTTAGTTCCAACCGAAACCGACCGAAAAAACCGAACTTTTGCAATTGTAACTTATTTTTTTTTCTTTTGGTCTATTTTCAATGTGTTTTTTTTTAAATATTTGATGAAAAACATGTAATTGTTGTTTTAACAGGTAGAAAAATAAAAAAATAGAAAGGAAAATTATTATTTTTCCTATAAAATACACGTATTTATCATATATTTAGTTTCAAGCACAAATAAACGAAAACCGACCGAACTGAACCGAACCAAAAATTCGGTTTTGATTTTTTTGAAAGTTCAGTCGGTTTCGGTTTCGGCTCTAATATTTTGGTGCGGTTTTCGATAAAAAAATTTCACCCAAAATCAAACTGAACCGACCGATGCTCACATCTGTACATAGACCCTTCCTTTTCTTTCTTTATGTTTTTCAAATGCATGGTAAATGCAAAGCACTGATTTCAAAAACTCCGTTTTTTCGGGCCCAGAGCGAGCATGAGGGGGTCCAAAGGGCCTGTATCCAATTCGGGAAATTCTAAATGCGCACCATATTTTGCTACCCCGCGTTGTAAATCACTTTACTACCGTAGTAAATGTGGTGCGCATTTAGGATTTCCCATCCCCTCCGAATCCTTGTTAAATTAAAAAATAATAATGCATGCTTTGTAGTAACGGGACATGCTTTGCTTATCTCCTTGTCCTTTGATGCGGTAACAAATCCCGCTTATCTTTCCATCCACCGCTAAAAGCAAATTAAAGCATACGCATTCAAGAATCTAACCTCTCGTACAAACATTGAATCTGGAATCAAAGAAGACAAGTTGTATAATTAATACCATGTTTCGAGAAAGCAGATATGTGGATTAATTTATACTCTCCGAACGAATTCATAGTATGAAATATTACTATAAGAACAGTGTAACTTATTATCCTCTAAATTTAAAATTCTCAGTTTAGTCCCTGTACTCATAACGCTGTTAGTCGATAGTTTGATATTCTCACCCATTTTTAACGTAAACTGTATATTTTTTTTATGAAATCCTCAAATTACCTTCCTCCTCTCTCTCTCATTAAGAACTCACTCAAAACATACTCAGAGAAAGATAATTTAAGTTAAACAAGAGTGAGAATAGGAAACTATTAGACTAACGACATTATGAGTCGTAGTTTTAAACTTAAATGTTAATAAATTATACTATTCATATAGTATAGAGGGGTCTCACTGAATTAACCCAAAAAAAGAAAAATCTGTATGTATGGATTGACTTATTGAATATAGATAATTTTACCACAATGGCAATTTCAAAAGTTATTCTAATCTTTACATATTTTTAGTATTATAAAGACTCGTGGGAAAACTTATACCGTTAATATTTGCAAAATATTGACAAACTTCCACACACCATGTGAATTATAAATAATTTTAAATTTTATTTACAGCCCATTTAGGATGGTTGTAATCTATAGTATTATTTAAGGGAAAAGACTCATCTTTTCCCTTAAAATAACTTACTCTGCATTTAGCGAGACTTCTAGATGTTGATCTGGTGGTACGGTGACTTTAGAATCTTAGGTCTTATAAGAGTGTGATGGGACTGTCTTTACAATACACTTCCGTCAAGTTATTTCAATTCCATTGCAATGTTCGATAACACACCTCTTACCAATGAATCAATATATTTTACCGTACACCTCTGTTAAAAATGGATTCATTACCAGAATTGATACTAGATACAGTTATGATCCTATCTTCAGTGGTCACATTTGTCATACCAAGGTCATCTTGATGCATATTATTTTATGCTACCCAGAACAACTTGGCGTATATTATATAGTTTATGCTACCATGACCAGTTTAGTGAGCATATTATGAAACTCATAGTAAATAGTTTCAAAAACTTTGATAAGGATCTCGTAAGAATAAAAAAAAAAAAAAAAGACAAGAATCAAATTTGGTTGAAACCCATACAGCAAAATAAATTGCCAAATTGTCATCTTTAGTCATTTTTGTCATTTTGAGTTTAAAATAAAAAATATTTCATTCAGTCCAGAAAATAAGATAGCATTTTTCACTCAATTATTGAACCATTCATTTCTTATAATCATAGTCATCAAAATTGAAAACTAAAAATTTAGAAAAGGTAAAATTATAAAAATGAGGATTTAGGAGGAGAACTTCTGGTTTTTTTTTTTAGCTAGTCAAATTTATACACAAATATTTTTTGTTCACTTTATATAAATTGAGTATCGACCCGAGTTAAATTCAGAACGTTTTTCAAATTGGAGAGAGATTATGCCTCTTGAGATAAGACTTATTCGCAATAAATTTAACTCTTATTGCCAAACAATACCAAAGTATGCAGTGAAATTTATGGAACCAGACAGTTTTGGGTACACAACATTTTATATATTACTACATTCTTCATCATTTTCTTTCCCTTCACTTTTCCAAATGCAACAATTTAGCGCGAGACACGGCTATCAGCTACATATGAAATGATCGAGATATTCTGACATTGAGACAAACAAACCAAATGCTGGTGCTTTTACAAAGTTACAGTACTAATGCTTGTTCTTCGTCCATAGGGAATGAATCCTCCCTTCCAAAGCTCAAACTGTTGGCCATTTTGTTATACAAGGCTCAGCATATCTCAAGCTCTCTCCTTCTGCCATTTTATTTTTCCTGTCCCTTGTGTTGGTAACAAATCCCTTCAAATAATTCTTTGGTCTCTTGGTTCCTCCTCCCTTGGTAAGTTCGTTCATGAACCCTCCCAGCTTTGTGCACACAGATAGGAGTTATTAATTAGCTATGTTGATATAGGAGGGAAAAAAATTCAAATCAAGAAAAACAAGATCACACGGAGAAAACAGCCTCGCACATGCGGGGATAACAGCCTCGCGCATGTGACTGATTCCAGTTTCTAATAGGGTTTTCTTTTAGATTTTTACTAGAATTTCAATTCTAATCATATCTAATCACTCCGAATTAAAGAATTCAAATACAAATATAAGTTTAGAGATTGAATTGAACTGTAATTCCATCCTTATCTCTAACGAAACCCCTAAAACTATAAATAGGGGCCAAGAGGGGAGTTTGGAGGATCTTTTGGAGATCTTTGCATACCCTTGAGTTAATTTTCTATGCGAAGGTATGCAGACCAACAGCAAGAAGCTGCTGGCCAGAAGTTTTCACTATCAATTCTTCATATTCAAGATCAATATAAGGATCAGATCGTCAACGGAGTACGAGATCGAGCTCCATAATCACGTTAAGAACCCACACATTTTATTTGTTTTCTATTTTCTTTTTATTGCATTTTAGAGAATTATTGTAATTTCATAAATCTATAGCAATGAAAGGAAGTGTGATTTCTGTGGGTTTCAATTATCTTTTTATTGCATTTTAGAGAATTATTGTAATTTTATAAATCTATAGTAATGAAAGGAAGCGCGATTTTTGTGGGAAACAGTTGAGAATGTATTGACATGAGAAATATATGTATGATAAGCTAGAAAAATGCTTTTGGTTTTTGTGGAGTAAAAGTTGACGCGAAAATATAATGTAATCACATATTTTTTGGGCCTTGTACATGGGATTTACAAAATGTTAAAAAACCGACTAATATCTAGCTTCTAATTAGAATTGTAAATGACGATCATCAATGTTGGATGGGTTAGCGTAGTCGATAACAGATTAAGCTCTGCTCTTCGCTATTATATTGTTTAGACAATTAAGAAACTGAACAGTAAGTATCGTGCACTCTCATCCCTTCCATCGGAGCTCTCACAAGCTCCCAATGTTCCTCCCTTTTTCTGTAATTCAAGCGATGTTGTGGATGTTCCAAATCTTAATGCTAGTACTCTCGTGTTTCAAACCGAATGTAGTAAAAATGAGAATGTTAAGATGAATGAGTGCAGTATGCCAGGGGTATTCTCAAAAAATTAGAAATTATTCTATTGAAAATAAGATGAGATTGAGATGGTTGGGTACGATACAATGAGGCCTGTTTGTGCACGCGTTAGTAAACTTAAGTTAAAACAAATTAAGGCAAGTTATTTCTTTGAAATGGTTGGGTACGTATAACGAGGCTTATTAGTGCTTAGATTGAACAAAGTGGTTCACTTAAGTACGGAGATAGTCCTTAACCAAGTCGACTGACTTGGAGCCAGAGGGGCTACCGGTAGAGATGGTAATGAACGTGTATATAGATCAAGTCTTAGCTTTCTTAATACAAAGTTTTGAATTAGAAAAATAAAATTTTCATTTTCAATTCAAAATTTTATATAGGGTAGGCCAAAAATTGACCCATCTATTACCATCTCTAGTTACCAGCAGATGAATAGGTAGAGGTGAAGGGTTCAAATGCATATGATCTTCTAGGGCTTGGTTACGTATTTGTAGTTATAAATGCATTTTTTGTTTTTAATTTCAAGAAAATTAATTCTTAATTGAACTATAAGCATATTTAGACACTCATTGAATTTTGACCAAATCGACTGACTCCGTTTAGAATCGGTCGGATTTTGTATACCTTGTACGATTGGAGTTTTATAATTGGAGTTTTATAAATGAAATGGTAATCGGTCGGCCGAAATATTATCGGAGTCGTTTGAAGTCCAATTCCAATAGAATTTGATTCTCTAGTAAAAAAAAAAAAAAAAATTTAATATTGTATTCAGCGTGCAGTGTTTCTACATGCAAAAAGGGAAAATTAATGCATGCAGGTTCGAAAATTGAATTTTAACTTAGGAAATTCGAAAGAGGAGAAATTAATGATGCATGCAAAATTGTTGCCTACCTAAAACAGTTGCATGCAATGCCTTTGAGTTAAATTGGTGCTCAATATTAAATTTGTTTTTGGTACATGAGTATTAAAAAATTGAAGTGGAGCAGTTTAACAGATGAATTGAAGAAAAAGTCTATATCCGTCCGACTCCGACCACATCCAACCGATAAAAGGTATGTCGGAGTTCGATCGGTTCTTACCAAGCATACCGGTTGGAGTTTTGCCTCCTCCACCTGATCAGATCCCGAGCGATTACTTCGAAATCTGACAATTCTGACCACCGATTGTTCACCCTTACCTTCTATAGAACCTTTTATATATTCGTATCCATGGTAATTCGCTCAACATGACGCCATGCATGCTCCACTTTGGGTCTTAAACCATGCCAACAATGTAGCAAGGTAATTAACACAATCTATTGAAGACCTATCGAGCCATGAATTTTTATACCATTTATAGGTCTTGCAAAGGCTTAGAATTAATTAGGATAATCTTGTCTAATCTTAGAACCATGCCAACTACATACGTCTCAAAATAATCCAATCTATTTAAGACCCATGGAACTATATATGGGCTTGTAGGTTTTGCAAATGCTCATAAATGAAGATAAACTTATTTAATTTTACTTGGATTCATTACGACTTTAAAAAAAAAAAAAAAAATTGAACCTTGATTTAACCACGAGTCTGAATATATTTGAATACATGTTCATCTAACCATCTTTCTAATGTTGATTGCATCCTAATATTTTGTCATCTATAAAAAAAAAAGAGATTAAGAAAATAGGAGTATCTGAAATTAGAAAAGAGATTATAAAAATCAAGAAGTTTCTTTGTTCTAAGATTAGTTCGGGTTAGGATTTAAAATTGTGGAAATTTAATTGGTGAATTTATGAGATGGGAGTGATATAGAAAATATGAAGAAGAAGGAGGAATAGTTGTAAATCCAGAGTTAACTCTTGCACCTAACCATTCTCATTTCTAATAAATCACGAGCTATCAATGATAGTTTAGCTTCAAATCAAAACCTAACAAGTTAAACATTGATTCGATTTTATCTTTTAGTTTGATCTGAATCCAAAGTGTAAAAAACTATTTAGAATTTGGCTTCTTGTTTGTGCCATTCTCAGATAGCAATTGGCGGAACCTGAACAGATGTTATTTTTGATCCATAATTCCATGTACAAAATCTTTTTTTTTTCCCCTTGAAAATCAAACCAAATTATTGAGATTCGTATACCATTCATAATCCTGTCTTAACATTTGGGGAATTTCTAGATGCGCCCCATGTTTTTTTATTTAGTGAGCCTCAATTTCTTAGTGAGTCCCATGAAAATTTAAAATATAAGTATTTTTTTTTAGTGAGCCACTTTTTTTTTCTCTTCTCTTTTTACAGAATTGTTCTCTTTCTTCCCTCTTCTTCCAATAGCAGCAGGCAAGAGTGGTGGCAGCAACAGCAGCGAGTAGATTCAATGACCTGGCATGTGGATTAGGATTATGTGACAATGGATGTAGACATGAGGCGAAATCACCACAAATTATGGGAAACCATGGATTTGGACATTGTTTTGATTTATTAAAACTGATTTGTGTAAAAGAGAGAAAGAACCCTTATAATGATATATGAGAGAGAAAACAATAATTATCACAAGATACATCACTTCTCTATCCACCTCTTTTCAGAGTGTGTTTGGATGCGTGGAAGCAGTAAAAATAAAAAATAAAAATAAAAATAACTTTAAAAAAATAAAGTTGGAATTATCATATTTCATAAAATTTTAATATTTGTTTTTTTTTTTTACTTTTTAGAAGAAGAAAGATATAGAAGAGAAATAAAATAATAATTTTTAGAAGAAAGAAAAAGGAAAAAGACACAAGAGTATAAAATATTAATAGTTTTTACTTTTAACTCTTTTTTCTATTCAAAATCCTTGTGAACTAATATTGAGAAGTAGGAATGTTATATAGGATCCGACTCATTATTGTGGAAATAACTTTTATTTTACTTCTTGACCAAACAAATACATGAAGTAGTTAAAATATGTTTACTTTCAGTACTTCCTTTCTATTTTTATACAAACAAACACACTCTCAGTTAAACAAAGCATGAAAATTTAAAAAAAAAAAAAAAACTCTCTTTGTTACCAAAATCTTCCTTGGAAAACAAATAAACAAAGAAAAAAAAAAGAATTTGGTTAGCAGTATTTACTCTCATAAATCTATTTCCAAATCAATCATCCCAAAATGTGAGACATAATCAATTTTTCTCCAAATAAAATCATTATTGCTGATTCATACAACACCTCCTAATCAATCTCCATCAATATATATATATATATATATATATATATATATATATATATATATATATATATATATATATATATATATATATATATAAAACAGAAAATACACCGACAGTAAAGAGAGTTATTTCATTGCTGTTTAGATGGTCCAATAAAATTATTACATATAACGTCATTCATGGTAACAAATAAATTAATTTCCTTAACCGTCCTTTGAGTTGTGCCACATGTAATAATTTTATTGGGCTACCTAAACAACGGTGAATGAACTCTTTTTACCGTCAGTGAATTTTCTATTTACTCATATATATATATATATATATATATATATATATATATATTTGCCTATAAATTTTTATTGTAATAGAATCACTTCCTCTTTGATTGACAAATTATGTACTCGAATAATATTGTCAAAAAAAATATATATATGTATAAGTTGGCTTAAAAAAAAAAATTACTTTTTTTAAAACATGAAAAAAAATGCTTCCTAACTGCTGACCGCTGCAGGCTACCACGTACTGCAGTCCCACTTTTTCACCTGCCCCAAAAGAAACTCCCCTTCCCTTTCCTCAAAAGGAGCTCTGCTTTTTGACAGTAACATCTTTGCCATCAGACGGTCAAAATCAAAAACTCAAAATCAAAAAGCTACCCATCACCGTAACCTCCGCTGTTGTTCTGCTCCCCATCCTTATCCTATCCCATCGCCAAATCAAGCTGCAATGATCAAACGGCCCATATTGAAGAATGATTGTGCATGGAGCCCGTACAAACACTGTTGCTGCCTCCTCTCTCCTCGCCTGCAATGCGAGCCCCTCTATCTATTAATGCATCACATGACTGTTGCTGACCAACCTCACTCCTTGTTACTCCCTCTCTTGTTCTGGACTGGACGCCAAATTCCAATTCAATATTCAAAACTCTCTCTCTCTTACTCTTTCTCTCTCCTCTCTGGTTAGTTAACTTAAGTGGGTGAGCTTGCTGGTTCTGCCTCTTCTAGCCATGGAGACCTTCAGCCTTCTCAAGTACTGGCGAGGGGACGGTGCCGCTAACCTGCGCCAGACCAACCCCGCCGCTGCTAACATGCGCCCCGCCACCACCGCGACGACAACAATCGCCGCCTCCGCTCTCCGTCCCTCGACGGAGTCCGATGACGACAATGCCAGCGAGAACGACGACGAAGGATCCTTCTTCGACCTCGAGTTCGCCGTAAACGGGAGCATTGCGGAGATCGTGGACTCGGCATCGGAGTCGGGCAACGACGAGGCCGAGGAGTTGTCGGATCACCGTAGCGCTTCGCTGTCGCCGTCCGATGACCTCTTCTTTAAGGGGCAGCTGCTCCCTCTGGAGCCGTCGTCTATCCTCATCACGGCGTCCGATGCCGCCTCGGATTCCGACCCCAAATCGTCTCAGTTCCCAGTCTCTCTCCTCAAATCCGCCACCAGGTTCCGCGTCTTCATGCTCGGCGGCCTCAAGAAGCCCAAGTCCGATCCCAATGCCGCTGCTGCCTCCCCAAAACAAAATCAAAGCAACAAATTCTTTATCAAATTCAAAGTGGAGGAGGTCCCCATTGTTTCTCTCTTCGCTCGCGAGAACGGCGGCGGCTCGAAAAAGTCCCAAAAAGTTCAGAGATCCGATGAAGAGGCAAGCATCGAAGAGAAGAAATTCTCCAAGGAGACGGTGCAGAAGTACATCAACAAGATCAAGCCTCTGTACGTTAGGGTTTCGAAGCGGTACGGCGAGAAGCTGCGGTTCTCCGGTCAGCTCACAGACGACGGTGAGGTTACCGCCACGGACGAGGCGGCAGGAGCCAAACCGGATGCTGCGGCTGCTGCTCCTGCTGCTCCTGCTGCCACAGCGACAGCGAAGGTGAAGTTACCGGTGGGGTGGACGGTGGTACGGAAGAAGCTGCGGAAGAGCAAGTCGGCGTCGTCGGCTGTGGTGGCAGCGGTCGGGACACAGCCAGCGGCCGCGCAGCAGAGGAGGGACGACTCGCTACTGGAGCAGCAGGACGGGATCCAGAGCGCCATCGCCCATTGCAAGAGATCGTTGAACGCGGCAGCGGCAGCGGCAGCTAAAGGTTGGCTTTGGGTCCGGTCACGGCTTTCCCTTTTTCGGTAAATTTATTTATTTTTGTTTTAAGCTTTAATTTCTAATTCTTTTCCCCCCTTATTTTTGACAGGTTCACAGTCGCCGCTGGTGCGGTCGAAGAGCGATCCGACCAACGACAAAGGAAACGTAGACCTGTCCGGTTAAAGCCAGCTCCGTTAGCTTAGAGAGCTCGAGCAGAACTCAGACGACAACTTTTTTTTTTTTTTACTATTTTTATTTATTTTTGCCCTTTTAGAGTGTTAGTAGTGCATGTAAAAATAGATAATTTAGACCTATAGTTTAGTCTAGTAATAATATTATAAATAAAAGTATTTATATGCGTTATGTCATTTCAAATTTGAATGTGGTTCGTCAAATTTAAACATTTTTCTTTCTCTAGATTTTGAGAGATGGAGGTAACAACAGAAGACCTATAGTTTTAGATTTTCTCTAGAAAAAGATTATTTTTTCTAGTACTACTTTTTCTAAAAGCAGAAGTTGAATCCTTTTATCGGCTTTTTACGTTTTGTGTAGCGGTGCCTTTCTCAGAAAGGCCGACACGTGTCGGTTTGTGTGACTGTCCTGTGCGTTACGCAGTATAGTACCGATGCACGCCAGGAGTGTCGCGCAGCGAATCCGAAGCGCTGCTGCTGGTGACTCGTGAGAGTTGTCCGTTTCTTTCACATTTCTTTTCTATGCTGTGGGTTGAGTTGACAGGAGGCACGTGTTTTGGCAACTTGCAACTGACTGATTCCCACGCTCCAAATTTGCTGTCTGCGTGTGTAAAAATTAATTAGAGAGAGAGGGGCTAATTTAGTGCTCTGTTGTTTGTGCAGCAACTTTTAGTATGTAGGAGTATAATTAGGTAGAGTAGTCAAACTTATAAGGAATTCAGTGCTGTTGGCTTTTAGTTCGATGAATTGATTGAGTGATTTGTGGAACGGTGTAATTTTGTTAGTATTAAAGTGTGATTAGTGATTAGGACAGTTATATCTTGGGCTGTCCGGTTGGTCGTTGGTCGATGGAAGATAGAAGGCGACAGACCGACGGTGGAAGGCTCCGATCGAAATCCAATCCAATCCGTCGGCGCTCTGACTGTCGTTAGAAAAATTTTCCGATCGAAATCTGTCAGGTCGGGCGAAGTACTTGGAGTCATTAGTGGTGTTTGTCTGGTACTTGAGTCATTAATGGTGTTTATCGTTAGACATTCAGTTGGTCGATTGGTTAGAAATTGGAGTTTTTCATTTGAATTCGAGAGTAGAAGGCTTTGATTACTGTCGAAAAATTTTCCGATCGAACGGATGAAGTCGCCTGAGTCATTGTGTTCATTGTGTTCACCCTTAGTTATATCTTATTGGTCGAGTATGGGAAATTCTATTTGAGCACACCAGTGAGCCCATACTTTGTGTTCACCCTTAGTTATATCTAATTGGTCGAGTATGGGAAATTCTATTTGAGCACACCAGTGAAACCATACTTTTTCAACTGGAGATTAGTTCTATAATTAGTTTTTACTTTTTCAATTGGAGATTAGTTCTATAATTAGTTTTCACACCATTCAAATATTAGTTCTAAAACATGTTTAACATCATTTGGAAATTCATCCAAGCAAGTGAAAAAGCATGTAAAAAAAAAGTAATAGAAAATTTGTAATTTTTTGCAACTTTAGGATGGTTTACTGAGCAAAGTGGTGTGCTCAAATAGAATTCCCTGTTGAGTATATATTGTAGTTGGAATTTTAGGTCTTGATTTTCACTAGCAATCACACTCGATACGCTTATAAAACTACACCTGAAATTAGGACCAGAGAGCGCGAACATTTAGAGTACACATTTAATATTAAGCTTTGTACGCAACTAGTGAGGATGCAATCAACTCTAAATGTTCACATTTAATGTGAACATTTAGAGTTCACGTTTACTTAAAATTTTTGCTTGAATTTTCCATTATACCCCTTGAAAGAAAGAAAAATATCAGTTATTTCTCTCCCTTTCCTCTTCCTCCTCTTTTCTTATTGAGTTTTCATTATACCCATATAACCGCCGCTCACCACTTCGTTCGAAAGATGAAGAAGAGCAGCCTCTAATCATAACCAAATGATCTAAAAGTAAAATTAACTTATGGTATATCAATCATTTTCTCTAACTCTTAAATATTAAAATTAAAATTTACAATTTATTTCGACGGAATAATTAACAGAGAGATTAAAGTGAAGTAATTTAAAGAATTTGGGAGACTAAAATCAAAATATAAAGATTTCAGAAATTAAAATCTAATTTTTAAAGATTTAAGAGATAGATATGTAAAATCACTTTTTTTTTTTTTTTACGATTATAAATTAGTGTGTTGACATCGATAGCGAGGGCGTGCTGATCGGATTCTTAGATGTTTTTGGATTCGGAGTTGGACTAATTAAATTCTGTTTGACTATGGATTTGGTCTTATTTATACTAATCAATAGAAGAAGGTTCTAGATAGTGAAATATCCCCTTTTGCCTCCATTTTTAAAAAACTCTCCGTCGCCAAATGTTTTCGAGAGTTGCGTAGCTATCAAGATTTGTAATTGCAAACAAAATCAATCGTAAAATTTGATTCCATCCATGATTGTAAGTCTAACTGCAAATTCTCTCCAAAATTTATGTTTTTATCAATTTATTTTCTTTAATTTATTGATCTCAATCAAATCCTAATCATTTATTTGAATTATTACTTGCACTTATACAATCATTTTTGGCTAATGATTCTTAACTTATCAAGTAGAATAATTGGCATTTAATATGGTTTTTTTCCCCTCCCACATGGGTGACACTCTTGTAAAATTGAGAAAGATTCATTAACTACTAGATATTTTTCCTTAAGCTTCTCAAGTCATGACCACAAGTGAATGAAATAATCTAATCATTATTTACTCATTTGACAAAAAAACACTGTAGCTGCTGAGCCTCTTAAAAAACTAGGAAACTCCTAAAATGTTACTCCTAAGATTATTAATTTTAGACAATATCACAATAAAACATTATTTTATTTTAACTACTGTATATGCCGAATTTTTTTTTTATGTGGAATCATTAAGATTTTGTGTACTCACAAATATATATCATATCCAGAATGAGAATGAATAGGTTCAAGTGTCAATTTTTTGTTCCGTCCTATTCAAAATTTTAATATAAATTTTTTTTTTATTTAAAATTCTAAATAGACCTTTGGATCCGTTCATTTTTATCCCTAATCATATAATAACTTATATTCGCATAATCTAGCTAAAGATAGTGATGACAAACGCAAGAATTGTTTCACTCAAAAGGCAAGAGTTGAGACTTATTAAAGAGGAGACAGATGTAAGAGCTCTCAAGTTTAAGACTAGATGACAGTACAAAAATTTTATTTGAATTACATTACCTTGATAATTAATACAATGATCATGTTAAAAATTATTTGATTAAATTTTGTCTTATAGGGTTTTGATAATTGGACTTTGTCAACTTAACTATTAATTAAATATATTAGATATTAAATAAGATATTTCTAAAACCAAATCAAACTGAACTAAACAAATCTCATCCTTAGCAACTATCCATCAGCCTCTGTCTCCTTCTTCACGCAAGAAAAATGGAGGAACAAAGCTTACCCATTCTCCATCTTTGGGTGACACCTTCTCCATTAGATTGAAGATCTAACCAAAAAACTTACCACTCTCATTTTTTGAAAAATATTCAATCGTAAATGCTACTTTTATTTTAATTACTCAAGTCTTGAATATAAATTTTATTTATTTTAATTCCGTGAATAAATTAGTCCTCTTATAAACTTATAAAATTTTTGAATTGATTGATTCTTATGATTCCCTGATTCAATGACTAACGGATTTATATTGTGGTTGATCTAATAGTAATTTATGTCTATGTAGAATGATTTATTTACTAATAATTTTATTGGAGCTCCAATCTAGAGACATTTAGATCGATTTCATTGAATGTCCAATCCAGTGAATAAATCTCATCCTGTAAAAATATTAGTCACCAATATATGGATTGGTCGACCAATCAAGAATATTTCAATATTAATATGGATTGGTTGAACAATGGTTACTATTAGCCGACCAATAGATGGATTTGTTAACTAATAACTAGGATATGCCAACCAATAACTCATTCTTGGAACTTAGTTTCATAATATGGTACTTATAATATATTCACATTAAGATATGACAAAATTAATGGACGGAAAAAAAAAAAAATTGGATGGAGTGCTTGTACACATATTTCAAGATATCTATAAAATTAGTTATATATATATATATGTAGGGATCTAACTATGGAGGTCATGGGTGATTACTAAATCCCCAATTCATCTTGAGAGCTTTGGGCCCGAACTTACACATGCATCTTTTTTGATTGAGTGGAAATAGACTATATCTCAGATAACTTATATATGTGCATATGTAAGCATTTCTATCCACACACAAGTTAATGAAAATAAGCTGATAACTCATGTAAATTGCCTGAGTATAGTCTGTTTCTACTATCTTTAATAATTTTATTAAATTATTTTTTTTGGTTTATGATCTTAGCTCCAAAGGTTTACTTATATCATATTTCTTAGATTTTACTTTTGATTTAGTTTTCCACCAAGTAGGCACAAAATTAACGACTTTCAGTGAATATAACATCTTGATGGAATGACAAATAAATTTTAAGACTATGAAATTGGATCCTAAAAAAGCTAAGGCCAAAGAGGTTTTGGTCCCAAAAAAATGGAATTTTTTTTATTTATGAAATTACTATTTTTTTACCACTAACTCACATAATTTATCTGAGTTGGCTACTCATTTATATTAGTTATACGCACATATAATTATTTGTAAGAATAATGAAAATAAGTTGAATGCTACTCCAAATTTTTTAAGTTATATTCGTAATGTTTGATATACTTGTAAATTCAAAAGAGAAATTATCAAAAAATGAGAACATTCTTAATAATTAGTATTGTTGAAGAATTATAGAAATTTTGTACCATTAAATATTACAAAGTGAAGAACAAACAAGATTTGTCATATAGTTAATTATTGTATTGATTCCTTCTTTCTATATAACTATATAAGCCCTTCTCTATTTCTGTTAATTTTTCTCCCAGATGGGACAACATAGTTGTTGTGGGGGGTTTTCTTTTTTTTTTCCTTAAAATATAAGCACTCCCACAAAAGCACCTCTCAAGCCGACTCTCCACTAAATCAAGAGGATAACCTAGGGTCAATAATACATATAGTAATGATTCTGAATAAACCAGATATAGCAATATATTATATTTGTCTTTAGAAGGATGAGTAGGGGGGACCATTAATAGTGTTATGTTTTATGATAAATTGATAATGAGGGGACTAATGGAGAGGGAACACTAAACAAGCGCAATGTCCGGCCCAGTCCTCATATTTGCTATTATGCTTAGGTGATTGTGCCCATTCATCAACAGTGAGATTCATCATTGATTGTTTTTTTTATATTTTTATATTTTAAGATTGGGAATAATTTTGTGGGGGAATCGTAAGTTCTGTATTTGGATCAAATCTTGTTGAGATAATAAAATCTAACAAATTAGATATTATTTTATATTCAGATATTATGAATTAGATTCAGTTATTAGAATTATATTTATTTTATTTGTTTGAGTTATTAAGAATTATTGCTGAGAGATTTATTGTAACTAAATGTTATTTGATTTTATCTTTATTGATGGTATTGTAACTATATATACTCAAGTTGAATGAATGAATGAATGATACTCGAATTTCCAATCCAAAATTTTATCATGGTATCGGAGCGATCCACTTTCTAGAGGTCATCAACAAAACTATCCGTTGGCACTGGGCCGCCTCCGTGCGTGCCCAGCAAGCCATCT
>JAYEPQ010000013.1:32879732-32912232 GCA_036321105.1 Dracaena cambodiana
AGTATAATTTTAGTAAAGGGTTTTTACATATTTGTCCCTTATATATTTAAAAATTAAAATTTAGTCTTCCAAATTTTTATATTTATAATTTAGTCCCAAATCCTTTAAGTTACCACAATTTAGTTTCCCAGCCATATTTTTAGTCCGAAATTTCCGTTATACCCTGAGTTAATTCACTTTAGTCCTTCATTTTCTCTTCCTCCTCTCTTTCTCTTCTTATTGAATTCCCCTCTCCATTATTTTTCTGTCTTCCCTCTCAATTAATTTCTAAAGTGAAGTAATTTAGGGAAACTCAATAAGAAGATGAAAGAGAGAGAGGAAAAGAATGGAGAGAGAAACCCAATAAGAAGAGGAATAGAGAAGGAAGAGGAAAGAGAAGACTAAAGTGAAGTAAATCAGGGGCATAATGGAAAATTCAGGTCAAAAATATGGCTGGAGACAAAAGTGAGGTAACTTGAAGGATTAGGAGAGCTAAATTATAAATATAAATATTTGGGATACTAAATTCTAATTTTTAAAGATGTAAGTGACATATATGTAAAAAACCCCCCCTTTTAGTAAACAGTGATTTCAAGTGCTCATGCGGAGAAACGAAGTAATAATGCTGCACCAGCGATGCCCAATTAGCTTAAGTAATTAAGTATTTTGACACAGCAATTCTCCAAACGTTGCCGGCAGTTAATTAAATGCCGTTGCCCTTATCTTAATGCCTCGAAATGGGGGATGACCATGTATCTATTAAAAACCTGAGGAAGTGAGTTGACTAATTAGGTAAGTAGGGCCCAAAACAAAATAACAAAGTAGCACGTTAATAACAAAAGAGCACCTGAAAATGGGAGCACAAGATTATTTTTTTTAATGCAACGCGAGCGGATAAATATTTTAGGGAATTGGCTACGATTGTAGAGTCACAGGCCCCAACAATATATTTGTCTTTTTGAATGGGAAGAATGGGACCAATCAATCAAATCTATCATGGCCTTCGTTTCGTTTCCAGTCTCGTATTTTTCTATGATTTGATCAGTGATGGGAGTTTCCAAAAGAGCACACTACTGCACAACTTTTTCTAGTGAGTTTACTATTTAGTGTATTTTAAATTTGTACACTCTTGAAAAGTGGGCTTATTAGGAAAAATTGTGTGCTCCTTTGGAAACTCCTCAGTGACAATGTTGTTCGACTGGCTCACATTGAGAGGATTTAGGACGTCCATTAGAGATAATTTTAGGACACTAATATTCAAAATTTTAATTTATAATAAAATTTTAAATAGAATAGACCGAGAATTACCAATTATATGTATTTATACTCTCTTTCCTTTGTTTTTTTTTTTCCTTTCTGAAATTGGCAAGGGTTTTTTGTTATTAACATGGAGTTGCAGTGGCATAGTAGCCAACATTAAGTCTTTTAAGATGTTGGTGAGAGTAGGGAAATTCTATTTGGCCACGGTATTTTATTCTTGGCACCTTAGTTATTCTTTACATCAAATTTCTATTTTGAAATACTACTATTTTACTCTTTACACCCAATTTTTTTTTTTTAAAAAAACCCTTCCTTTTCTCTATTTCCTCTTCCCGTTCGATCTCATTTTTATCCATTTTTATTTGGGTCGGATGTTAATTTAAGAGTAAAAAAAATTTTGGTTGGGTATTAATATCAAACCAAGAAACGTGCTGGTCTGGTATTAATAGCCGACCAGCAAGCGAAAGACTCTCCTACAAAAGAAATCTAATTAACGATAAATTTCAAACAAATACTCTTAAAACCTAAAAAAAAAATTTAAATTGTACCTTAGATTTGTCCTTCAACACTAATTGCATGTTGGAATTTTCTATTTGCTTAAGAAAACTCAAATTCAAACTCCAAATCCAAATTTCACTTATCATGGTGAAATCAAAGAATTTAAAATTCTTCTAATCTTTTCAGTAACGTTAATGTAAAAAATTTTAAGGGATCAAAAAATCAAATCGATGATTTTATAGGAAATGTATTTTTATTAAATACCAAAAAAATTATTTAGAATTTTAGAGAAAAAATAGAGGAAGAAGACGATGAGTCGTAATTCTAAATTTTAAGAAATTTTAGTTTTGAATTTAAAAGGGTAACTTAGTCTAAAAAAATAATGGCAAACTTATAATTATTTATAAGTTTCAAAACTGTGCGTCAAGAGTAAAATGACGTGTGCAAATAGAATTTCCCGTGAGAGTGGGTTAACTCAGACAGTAATATTTCATACTTTTAGAAATAAAATTGTATATTCGAAATTAGAGAAATTCTTTTCATTGCAATTTTGATTGAAATTACAATAAATAAAAAGAAAATTACAATCATCAAATTTGGATTACAAGAATAGGAAAGAGAGATTGTTTAACTCCACTTTCTAATTTTGTGAGATTCTAAGACAGCGATGTAGCATTATTACTGTTCTCTGTTGATAATCCTAGCATAGGAAACTCTTTCCATGCATCAAGCTCTTGAGAAGAAGAAAAACACCTCTATGGACTTCTATGTTCTGTCTGTATGTCTCTGTTCTCTTTTTTTTTTTTTTTTTTTTTTTTTTTTCTTTTTTTGTTCGGAGAGAGGAGTCCTCCCTATTATGGATTTCTCCGTCTTTCTCTGTTGAGAGAGAGATTCCTCTCCTTTCTCTCTGCCTCTTTCCGCATCTCTCCCTCCTTTTTCTTGAGTAAGGAGCCTTTTTATAACATCACAAATCTTTCTCTGTTGAGAGAGAGATTTCTCTCCTTTCTCTCTGCCTCTTTCCGCATCTCTCCCTCCTTTTTCTTGAGTAAGGAGCCTTTTTATAACATCACAAACATAACCGTTCCCCCTCAAATATCTAGAGATAAAAATGGGAGCCTGATCCTCCATATCATTACAATCACTTTCGCAAGTGAAGCGGAGCGCACGTAATGCTCAAAGTGAGTGTTTTGGAAGCGTGCGCGGAGCCTATTAGGGCACGCGCACAGCTCCCAGGTCACGCGCACACAGCGCCCAGGCGGTGCACGTGCGGGGTGCCCAGGGGGCGCGTGCGGGGTGCCCCGAGGACACATGCGCGTAGCCCCCCTGGGCGAGCGCGCGACGCCATTGGGTGCGCATGCGCAGCACCCAAGGAGCGCGCACAGTGCCCTTGGGGCGCACACGACAGCACCCTCAGTGTCCTTGAGTGTAGCAGCACCTTGGACATGGGCGGCACCCTGGGCATGTGCGGTGCACTCAGGGGGTGCGTGCGGTGCGTTTTGGGTGTGCGCGATGCGCATTATGTGCACGCGCCGAGAGCACGCTTCTCAATTTATTCTTCGCGTCAACCAGCCGTGTGCTTTTCGGTGTGCGCTCTTAAATGCGCTTCTGAATTGTGTGCGCCTAGAAAGGGTCACGCACTCCTTAGAATGGGACTCACTCGTTTGGGGGGGGGGGGGGGGGGGGGTGCCCGCTACTTGGGTTGCGTTTGTTTGATGGGGACGTGCGCGCTTTTGAGAATGGAATGTGTTCATCTGGAAAGCGCGTGCTCCTTAGGTGCGAGAATCTGACACTCTTCTTTTATTTTTTAGTGCCTATAAAAATAAATGACAATTCAAAATTTCAAACACCCATGAAGTAAAGGCAATCGAGCTAGGAAAGAGGAAACCAGGAAATGTTTAGTAAGGGAGAAGGAAATTGAGGTAGAACCGTCGAAGAGCTTTCAGAGATGAGTAGCTAGAGGAACTAAGATTTGCCATATTTAAAATCTGAATATTATACATTGCTCCAAGAAAGCTATACACGAATAAATGCTGCATTATCTTTAATGCAACTACCAGACTTATCCAAAATGTCTCGTACCCCTTATCCGGCTCGGACGAGATTAATTGTCCGGTCATTCGGCAGACATGAGTTCGAGCCCAGACTCGAACATCATTGCTGAAACCCGATCTGGGCTCGGCTTTGCATGGAAAAACTCCTAGTCTGGCTCGGATTGCCTAGCCTGAATCGCTCCAGCAACCGCCAAATAGCTACTCATTTTGTGGTAATTTGATCAACAGGGGAAGGGGTGGTGGTGGGCAAGCTCGAGCTGTGAACAACAGGGGAAGGAGAGTGGGCCGGGCCTGACACGGCCCAAACCGCCACATGATGCACTTGCCGCTCCCATCTTGAATGGTGTAGCGAAAGAAAATAATAATGAAGTTATTGGTCTAATGAATTCCGCTTTTGTGCACATATTTTTGTTTTTTAATAGGAAAAAACGCCCCCGCCATGTGCCTCCTTAAAAAGTTATCTTAGAAACCCCTCTAAATCTCAATATAGAGAGTCGAGTGTTTCCAGACGATCCAAATTGTTAATTGTTATCTCTATGTTAAAAAATGATGGTTCATAAAAATCAGGCATTTTTATATTGGGGTACAAAATAAACGGTTTTTCAATAATAGAACAAATAAGATATCTTTGTTGATGGTAATGAAGTGTGTAAATCACATAATTTTTTATGCATTATATATTTAGAGTATAGAAATTATAACTAACGGTTTATATCGTCCACATACACACTCGATCTTGATATTTAGGGTACCTCTATATGCAGCTTCTCTATAGAGAAACATTAGGTATAACGTTTTCATTTAAATATTTTTTTTTATTGCATTAGTATTAGTTTATTAGTTGGAGACTTAAAAAGAACTCTAATATACAATGTTTTGGGCTTGGAAGGGAATAACATATACCTCTAATATTTACCAAGGAATGGTAATCGCTGATCACATTTGAATTGTGAAAATGGGTTAACGAGAGATAATAATCCTTTCTCAAAAAGAAGGTTTCATCTATGAATTTGGATTAAAAAAAAAAAAAAAAATTAAAACTTTGTAAATTTCATAAGTTATCGATCTAGAATAAATATGGATAATCATTCAGACTATAGTTTAATTCTTGAAACATTACTTGTTTAGAAAACAAGCCACTTCCATATAAAAAAATTACCAGTATCTGCTTAGTGCACGAGATTCAAGATAGACGAACACGAGTTATAAGCTAAACATGTCTAATAAATAATATAAGGATGAAGGGAGAGAGGTTTTATATTTTTTTGTTACATCAGTTGTGAACATACTTATATGATATGACTATCAAAATTGAATCTAAACCTTGACAATCTCCAAATTTGGAACTCAGCAATAAATCCAAAAATAGTTGATCCGACAATGTGATGAGTATATAGAATGACCAAAATTATAGTAAGATCTATTAGATTTTGTTATTTAGATTTTATTAGACTTTTTAGATGTGATTTGATATTCGAGACTTCATTATTTTTTAGTCGCACATTAATTATTCTCTTTGTAATATCCTACTTAAAAAATTGTTTGATATAAAATACCATGATAGCCATTAGAGTATGGTAGTTTAGATTTGATTTTGACTAGATTATCTCCTTCTCAAAATATTAATTCATTTTCCAATAGCCAAATTCTCAAAAACTTACTTCATATGAAATCTTCAAATTTTTTGAAATCACTAACACTGCATGCTTGACAAGATTTAAATATGGATTGTTGTTGAATGTCTATTTTGGACAAAAATCTTTGCAGATTTGAACATGGGTTTCTCTGATACGATTTTAAAGGTCCCTGCTACTGTGTCAAAATTCCAAAGTTGTGATGAGAGTTGAGCGAAATTGTTTGTGTTTTAACAATATTCCACAAAAAAAAAAAAAAAAAATCCAAAATTGCTTATGTTCCACATCAATATTGGCATTAGAGTTAGTTCGACTAAAGATCTATCATGCATGTTTTCCTCCCTCTTTCCATCTTTCTTCTCCTTCCTTATGATTTTTAGTTTGAAAAGAAGGGAAAAAAAAAAAAAAAAAAAGAAAAGAAAAGTTACCACTCACCTCAGGAAAAAAAATGAAAGGAAAAAAAATTACCACTTATCTCTCGCCTAGGGACGATTATAAATGCGCCCACGGACTAATTTTTCAGCTCGTATTATACAAAATTTTGAATTAATAAAAATAAAATATTATTTTTAATTTAAAATTTTATATATAACATGCTAAAAAATAATCCATTCACGTGTTTATTACCTTCACTACTGGCAGCAAATATCCACACACATCATCATTTCTCCCTCGCTTGTTATTCCATCAGTTAATGTTTTCAACCCAAAAAAAAAAAAAAACTACACGAATTTTTGCTTTATGCACATCATTTGCGAAGGAAGGAGGAGGCCTGCTCATGTGTCTAATAGCAAACTTTGGGTCCCTCTCCATTCGGCCTGAGGCACAGCAAGACACAGGATCCCCAGTGAATTTACTGGATCTCTAATTAATAGGGTCAACCTTATAGCAGTATCAACGGACTCGTGAAGGGTTTTGAAACTATTTGGATCTCGATTCGAATCCGATTCAAACCAAATTGTTAATTGTTCATATGTGAGTATAGTTTCATGTCAGATACGACAAAAAAAGTTTATATGTTTAAATACAAAGTTGAAATTTTGACCTAACAACTTAACTTTTTAGATCAGATTGGTTCTAAGTTTTATGTTTAGGCCCTTTGGTATGTCCTAAACTTTTTGAACTGCAATTTTTAAATTTTTGAGTTATTTCTCCAAAAAAATCATATTTAAATCCAAATTATTTTTTATCCACATAGTTATGAGAATTGGGAGATCCACCTTGAAGATTTTTTTTGTTATTTCTTTATAACACATGAGGGAAAAAAAATATTTTTACAATCAACTTAACTTAAGATGGTTAGAAATTAAAGCATCTTACACCCTCGTCTTTATATTATTATGCTCTTTGTTTTCTTCCCGATTATTCACAAAACTGTTACCTATTTCTATTTGAGTCCAAAATTGAACAAGTGTTTAAATTCAAGCCTGACTAAGAAAGATGTACGAAGATAAAAATTACAAACATAGTTTAATTTTCATTGGAAAAGATCTAACATTTAAAACGCATGCTATTTCTGAATCATCTTAACTTTGAATCATCTTAACTTCAGTTGATTCACTGTTAAAGCCAGTTCTACCCCAGTCGTCTTAACTCAAAGTAGAAGATCATGTTCTTGTTTTATGCTACTACTATAACCCGATTGAGATGTTGCATTGTAAGGAGACTCATCTGTTCAGCCTATAGATCCTTGATGGAGATAAATGTTTTAAAGAGGAAGAAAATGATGAAGATACAAAATGATCATGATTAGGCCAATATCTATTAAATTTTGTCATTTAAATTGTTAGTTGTTCATATGTGAGTATAGTCCCATATCGGATAGGGCAAAAAAAATCTATGGGTTTAAATACAAATTTGGAATCTTGACCAACAGTTTAAGATTTTGGGTCAAACTGCTTCTCAGCTTTGTGTTTACCCGACGTTCTCCCAAACAATTGGTATCAGAGTTCAGTTTCGGACCAAGTTACCTAAGGCCACGTAGAACAGTTGGACCCGACGTTCTCCCCAACATAAATTTTATTAAATCTTTTCAGATTTGATTTGAGATTTGAAACTTTATTTATTTTTTAGTTCCACATTTGTTATAGCCTATTTAAAAGCCCTAGTTGATCAATAAAAATAGATAAATTAGATGAAAAATTGATTGATACAAGATATCACATGACCATTAAATTATAATAGTTTAGATTATATTAAACTATCTCATTTCTCAAAATTCTAATTCATTGTCCAATCCTCAAATTTTCAAAACTTTTAGTTCATCTCAGATCTCCATATCCCACCAGCAAAAAAAACTCCAAATCTTTCCATTCAGTATGTCAATTTCTATAATATTTGTTTAAATATATTTAGCAAAAATCATCTAGTAGAATATCAATAAAAGTTATCAAGTAGAAAGAAATAAATAAACAATTTTTTTTTAAAAAAAAAATGCTATATAAATTAGTATCATTTTAACTTGCAAAATAACATTCAAGCACTAAACTTGATAAGAAATAAGAGATGGGGTATTTATAGGTTTGTCCTTTACATCTTTATAAATTATGATTCAGTCCCCAAAATCTTCATATTAGGATTTAGTGCTTTAAATCCTCTAAGTTACTACAATTTAGTTCCTCCGTTAGTTTTTCGGTCCAAATAAATGGCAAAAATTAATTTTTACTTTTTTAAATAATAAAATAACTTAAATACCCCTATGAAGACAAATGGGAAGAAAAGAGAGATAGAAGAGAAGAAGAAGTGGGCAAGCCAATAAATCCAATGAAAAAAAAGGGAAGAGAAGAGGAAGAGAGAAGGAGAAGAGAGGAGGAAAAGGAAAGGAGAAGAGAAGAGGAAGAGAGAAAAATGAATTAATGAGGGGTAAAATGGGAAAATCAGGTCAAAAAATAAACCGGGCTAATGGAAATTAGGGATGGAGACTAAATTGTAGTAACTTAGAGGATTTGGGGACTAAATCCTAAATATGAAGATTTAGGGGACTAAATTATAATTTATAAAGATTTAAGGGACAAATCTTTAAATACCCCATAAAATATTTCCACCTAAACTCATTCGGTGTCTCTATTGGATATGATGCCAAATCTTACATGAATCTGATCCATTTACATCCCACATTAAGGGTATAATGGGTTGTTGGATTTTTGTAGAATCCTAATTCTAATCCGTTAAGGAAATCAGAGTGGATTCAAATTCAGTTTGGATCTGAGATATAATTATGCAAATTTGAAATTAAAATTAATTTTCATATTTATAGTTCATATTTACTGTATAAAAATGGTTAATTTGATAGTTTATATCACAACAAAGTATTTTATTACTGTCTATATTTTAATATAAATAGTTATTACCGAATAACAGTTGACACACCCTATTTACTTTGTCACACGGGACTATTTTCGGATTTATTAACGAATTTCAGATTCAGCAAAGATAATCCACATCCACTAAACTCTAAGCAGCTTGAATCGGGTTATTGGATACCATTTACACCCCTAATCACATCACATTGCCATATTAGAGGAAAGGGAAATTCTATTCACGCACACCACTTTGCGCAAGACCCACCTTAGAAACTTTTAAAAAAATTACAAGTTCGCTATTATTTTTTTTTGACTAATTAGCTCTTTTATAACCCAATAGTTGGGTATTAATATCCAATCTAATTGAATACCAATTGTGTATTAATATTCAACCGAGTTTCATTTAGGTCGGATTATAATATTCGACCACAATAAAGTGTGATGGAAAAGAATAGAGAGGGAGGGTTAGAATTACAACAACAATAATAACTAAGCCTTTTATCCTAAGTACTTGGAGTAGGTTTTATGAACAAAAAAAAAATCATACTGGATCGATCAAGTTGATAGTCCTTCTCCATTCATTTCTATCAAGTAATATCTCCTTATTTAGGCCTCTACAATCAATATCCATCCATATTTTTTTCGGTCTTCTTTTTATTCTTTTAACTTGTCCTACATTGATAAACTCTCATTGTCGAACTGGCGTATTTTTAGGCTTATGTTGCACATGACCAAACCATCGTGAGCAATTTTCTCGCATCTTCTCATCAATGGGAGCTATATCTATTTTAGCACGAATATTTTCATTTCTTAATTTATCTCTCGTAGTGTTGCTGCATATCCAGTGGAGCATGCGAGTCTCTGTTATACTTATTTTCTATGAATGACGTTTCTTTAAAGCCCAATATTCAGTGCTATATAATAAAACTGGTATTATAACAGTCCCATAAAATTTTCCCTCAAGTCTTAACGGAATGTTATGGTTGCATAAAATTCTCATTGTACTCTTCAATTTCAACCAGCCAGCTTGTATTTTATAGTTAACATTATTATCAATCTCTCCATTATTCTAAATAATATAACCTAAATATACAAACTGACTGTTTATTTGTATCAAAAAATAATGTAGGCTTGTTGAATAAATATATGATAGTTCAAAATTAAAAATAAATATATGATAATTCAAAATTAAAAGTGACATAATGGGTCTTGAGCAAAGTGGTAGAATTTCCTTAGGGGAAGCGAGAGTCAACTGCCCTTATCATCAAAATCCACATAAAACTATAAACAAAATGTAGGAAATCCAACTGCAAAGGCAAGTCATTAATAATATACTTGCGAAGTGGACTTCCAAGACTCCAATCTCCATGCACTTAAATCTAATCTAATCCCTCTTCAGCTCATTTTCCTGCCCCAATCGCTTTCTCCCAAGTCCAACGCCATTCTCCCCTTCTCAAGCTCCTTCAAGTTTAAGCTCACTCTCTCTCTCTCTCTTCTTCAATCTCTGTTGATCAACATTTTACAAGATTGTTCATAGATCTATTACGTAGCTTTTAGACATGATGAGAAGCCTGAATCCTCTCCCAAAGCTTGGGCTCAAGAAAGGTGTATATGTACTCACATCTCTCTTTGCCATGCTTGCACTTGCCTTCACCATCACCACATTCTCAAGATTCCACTGCCAAAGCTCACTCTCCGGTTTCTTTAGCACCGCCACCTTCACTACCTACATAAACTCCGGCAATGGACAAAGAGAAGCCGATGCCGACAAGCTCATCGAAACTATCATCGAGAAGATCGTGGAGGAAATCAAAGAGCTGAGAGAACTAACTTCGTCAAGTCCGCGTAAAGAAGAGTCAGACTTGCAGAAGCAGAGGCTTAAGTTCACTGCTTTCCTTACGGAGATCCTGAACCTTGCAGGCGCAATGAAAACTGGTGGGATCTTCCGAAAGCAGGAGAACAGTGCAGACACTGCACACCCGCTGTCGAAAAGCAAGGAACATGCCGAGGAGGCCATACAGTTCTTCCTCATTGAAGAAATACGAAAGTATGCAAGAATCAAGCCGAACCGATTAGGGAAGCAGAACTTCATGGGCGCCAACGGAACGTTCACCAGCATCGGACATGCATGCTTCTCGATGAAGGAAGAGCTCGAGGAGTACATGGACTACGACGTGGGAGACTTCTGCAGAGACGACTGGAGGCTGGCCCAGAAACTGATGGTGCACGGCTGCGATCCGCTGCCGAGGCGCAGATGCTTCTCTCGAGCGCCCAAGTTCTACACGAAGCCCCTTCCGATGAACGAATCTCTCTGGCAGCTTCCCGACGATCGGAACGTGCGGTGGAGCCATTACCGCTGCAAGAACTTCGCCTGCCTCGCTAAGAATGCCACCGGCAAAGGCTTCTTCAAGTGTGCGGACTGCTTCAACCTCACCCACCACGAGAGTCCAAGATGGATAAAACCTGTTTACATCGACCCGAGTGGTAATCTCACCGCAGATATCGCGATAGAAGAGGTTCTAAGTACTAAGCCAGGAGAGATGAGGATTGGACTTGATTTCAGCGTCGGCACAGGGACCTTCGCTGCGAGGATGAGAGAACACAATGTGACGATAATATCGGCCACAATCAACCTCGGGGCTCCGTTCAGCGAGATGATCGCACTGAGAGGGCTGCTTCCGCTGTACCTGACTATAAACCAGAGGCTTCCGTTCTTCGACAATACATTGGATGTTATTCATACCACGAGGTTCCTCGACGGATGGATCGACTTCGTACTGCTCGATTTCGTTCTGTACGATTGGGACAGGGTGTTGAGGCCTGGAGGTCTGTTGTGGATCGATAGCTTCTTTTGTCTGGAGAAGGATTTGGAGGACTATCTGGAAGCATTTAGGATGCTGAGGTACAAGAAGCACAAGTGGGTTGTCGCTCCCAAGGTCGATAAAGATGGCCCTGAGGTGTTCTTCTCTGCTGTTCTTGAGAAGCCGCTGAGGCCTTTCTGAGGTAATGTAGCCGAAAATTTTGCTGCTACTTGTAGTAGCAATTGGGAACCCAAACCTTGTCAAAATTTTTAACTTTCTAGTTGTATACAACAACAATAACTAAGCCTTTTATCCTAAGTATTTGGGATAGGCTACATGAATCACAAAAAAAAAAAAAAAAAAAAAAAAGAATCACGCCACATCGATCACTTTGATATTCCTTCTCCATTCATTTCTACCAAGTAGTATCTCCTTATTTAAACATTTATACTTCATATCTTTACGTATCACCTTCATTCATATTTTTTTCGGTCTTCCTTTCGTTTTTTTAACTTGTCCTACATTGATAAACTCTCATCTTCAAATCAGTGCACTTGTAAGCCTACGTTGTTGCATATGACCAAACCATCGTAAGCGATTTTTTCGCATCTTCTCATCGATGGAAGCTACAAAATTCGTATTTTAGCTTATGTCGTAATATGTGATAATATTTTACGTTAGCTGTTACTGGCCTAGCATAACCCTCCTTCTTTATCCTGCCTTGAGACAGACAGTGCATAGCACTGACGGAGTTTAACTTTCTAGTTGTATAAAGAATGATATTTTCTGCTTGTTACCAAGTTATAATAATAATAATAGATTATCTAAATGGAGGAAGATGAACACAAATGTAAATCGATAAATAGAAATATTCAGTGACTAGCTACTAAGTTTAACAATGTACTCAAATACTTGCATCAATTATTTGTTTTTTTTTTCATGGATTACAGAATCGCCAACGAGAAATAAGAAACCAGAACAACTACCCATGAAGCGATAATTAGAGATGCTATATATAAAGTGAGCTACTAATAAAAACATAAATTTAGACAATGTACGTAGTTTGGGTGTTGTTTTGTTACTATTATTTGGACGCTATTGTGTTCATGCCAACTGCTGTTGTTTGAATTGTCTACAGCCCATTCTACCGTGTGACCTCAATTTGTTGCAGCAGGTTTCATGGTGTGATACCTTTTTATTACAATTTGAACCTTTTATGAAATAATTAAAACCAATCAATGTATATATTATAAATCAATAATACCTATATTTATAGGTGTCTCTACACTATATAAATAATCCAATAGGTAATGTGGTACTAAATCTAAACTAAATTCAAATACAATATAGTTTTCTAATCTAACGCTTCTCCTCAAGTTGAAGTATAAATATCAATTATACCCAACTTGTTACACATATTAGAAAATACTGCTCCCTCTTCGATAGTACAGATTAACTTGAAGTGGATGAGTAGTAACAACAGTAGCAGTAGTACATGAATCACTTAAATTATCAGAGCACATCCGTATTCGAGCAGCAGTAGCAGTAGATAAACTTATTGTATAGCAACAGTAGTAGCAGTAAATAAACTTTTTGTTTAGAAATAGTAGTAGACAGCAGATAAACTTCTTTCTTAGAAACAGTAATAAGCAGCTGATAAATTTCTTTTTTTGAAACAGTAATAAGCAATAGATAAATATCTTCTTAATAACAGTAGTAGGAAAAGGAATGAATAAAAGGGTACATCAAGTCTGAATTACACATCCTTGTAGTCGAGGAGGGATCAGTTAAAGTTCTTACAGTCATAAAGTAGAGAAGAAGCAGAAATTGAGATAGATGCAGAATCGATTGCCGACTCGATTGCGAAGTCGAATTCAGAATCGGAGTCGGGATTGAATTGATGGTACGATTACGGAATCAGAATTGGAGTCGTTTTCGAAATCAGAGTCGGAATCGAAGTTGGCCATCGATTAGAATGGTTGAGATTGATGGTTGAGATATCCCTCTTTCTGTCACTGAATGTGCTTTGTCTCCCATCTATATATATCTTGGGTGCAAGTACCATTTTTTGGCATAGGGCTCTCCACCACGCATATGGCATACTCTTTATGATCTCGTGGCTAATGATTCAATTGCCATATACTTAGCTATTTCGTCTCAAAGTTTATGTTTTTTATATGATTGTAGCATCGAAAAGAATCAACTGAACCTGCAGAGAGAGCGCTTTCTTCTTCCGATCACCCATGTGTTTCTACTCCAAAAGATATTTCTCACTTGCTTACTCCACAACATGGAATGGTTCCATGTGCTTGAGGAAATACATTCACACATTCTAAGTCCCCTCTGTTCAAGTTTTTTAATTAAAAAAAATAAAATTTTACTTTTAATTTAAAGTTTTAAATATAACAAACTAAAAATTAGTCTTTACACCCGACCATTTTCATCCTAAGCATAACCTCTGTCCATTTTCATCCTAAGCGTAACCTGGACAAGCAGCAATTCTGCTCCTATTTGGGGACTGTGTACCTGCTCTCCTGTACCTGTTATACTTCTAGTGTATTAGACTGAATTTGTGTTATATTGTATTAACGGAACACAAAGTGTACCAGCCCTAGCTTATTTTAACAAACATATAAAAAAATAATCATATAAAATTAACACAGCAAACATCACTTAGGAAAACGTCAATCCAATCTGATCCAATACCTTAAAGTTTGCCAATTTGCTCGCTTCCATAGCAATAAAGTGACTACTACACAAGCACAACGCAATCCATACAACAACATTAGGGGAAGATACAATATTTCCATCGATGATCCAATCAACCGTAGTTGTTCATCTGTGCATCAGTTCATGACTAAACTCCTCAACACTACAGCAAAAGGAGGCCGCCGCCTTCTGGCACACTCGTAATATCCTACTTGTCATGGTTCTAGTAAGGTGGAGTAACTAGAGTACAAGCCTGAACAGTATGTATAAGGTAATATTTAGAGGAAATAAGTCAGCTGCTCCTTCTTCCTCGAACCTCCCTCCCCATATAAATTGTTCCATTGCTTTAGCTCGCTCATTATGGAACCCTCCGCAGCGAAACTGGCTGCAACCTGCATTGTACCAGTAACGAGAGATCATGGACAAGGTAAATTATACTAGTACAAAAAGAGAAGACGGAGAAGGACAAATAGAATGCTAACAATAAGAAATTTGAAGAGGGCATACGATGAGATGGATGAAGGTGATGGGAAAAGATCTTGCATTGAAAATGTTAGTTTTAAACTCTGCTGCCTGATTCAATTAATTTATGTATGCACTTTCATGATGAAACCAATCTCAAAACTTGGAGACTAAAATGGCTGTATACTTGGACAACTGGCTGTCAATCTAATGAACTAATGTATAAGTGAAACGTGGTAACCAGACCCAACCATAATGTTTATTTATTCTTACTTTAGTTCATGAAATTTATCATGATGACAATGCTATTAATAATCATGCATCTCATTCCACGCTACAGCTTACTGCCAGAGAGAAGAAGTAACAACATTGTAGCTTTATTTTTTTCAAGAACTATATTCAAGCTATTCACCATTATTACTACAGAAATCTCCATAAGGGTGGATCCTGTATTGGCTAATACTCGTCCCTTTTTTTTTTTTTTTTTCCTTTCCGAGCCAGCAGTAACACCCAATAAGACCGACTGTTAGCAGGGTTTGGCACTATCAATCTTTGAGATCTCTACCAGGCAGGGTTTTAAATTTTCGTCAAAAATGGATATATATTGTTTATATCGTATCAAATTGTATGGGTACCTGATACGTAATATACCATAATTGATCGGCTGATACAAATACCAAGATAATTCCAATATTTCAAACCTTGCTACAGGGCAATACACCCTTTCTCTTTAACTTTACGAACTAAAAATTTGTCAGAAACTCGGAATATGGTTCTGTGCCTAGTTTTCCTCGAAGTAGAAAATTATACTTACTTGATTCTTTGCCTGTCTCATGTCTTCCATGTTTAATGGCCTAAGCGTGATTGTTGGTATCCCACCTTCTTGGCTTATTTCTGAAGCCTCTGGAACTTCTCCTCTGTCTTCTCTTTTTTTCTTCTCCTGGTACAGAGAGGTATGAGATTAGCTAAACAATGAAAAGCAGATAACCACAAATAAATAGGGAGGCGGAGAAGAAGAATAAAGAACATCTATAACTAGAGGACTATACATGACATACACAATAGAAAGAAACAATCAGCATTAGAAATCTATCGCTAACCATTGAGAATTAGATTGGCAGTAGATTAAATATGTCAATGCTGGTTAATTAATCAATCAGCAACAGCAATCTATGGCTAAAAATTGGGTAGATCACCATTAGATTAAATTGGTCAATGCTACTTAAATTAACCTCAATATTTAGTAGCATTGTACTGGTGTGTAAATATTTGGTATAACCTATAATCTTCCCATCTTGTACAGATGCTTTCCTGGTGTAAGAATTTTGGAGGGCTACTTCCTAGTTGCATAAGCCAAAAATGCATGAGTCACAGCAGAACCACTCACCCACGCCATTGGGAACCGCAGGCTATCAATTTCTCTCTTTTTTTTCCCCTGAGAATTAAGTCATAGCTGGATTAATTACCCAAGTTAATTTCTACAATCGATACTAGCAGCTGGAACCTATCTCTTGAAAGCAAGTAGTGTTACTTGAAGGGAAGGAGTGTTACGTACAGACTGCCTCACCGACTTTCACTATCATTTGTTTATAATTTCCTCTGCTAAGAATTTATTCTTAATAGTTTTCCTTTACAGGTTAACCTGTTTTCTCTACTTTCTACTTATAATTGTCTCTGCTAGGATTATGTTTTTTTTTTTTTTTTTCCAAGATGGGTTAACTCGCTTTCACTATCTTCGTTTATAATTGCTTCCGCTAGGAATTTAAAACTTTTTTTTCTGATAATAATTTCAAAGTTGAAAAAAGATACAACTGTGTTCTACATAAGTGAGTGAGAGCCGAATTCTCTGCCAGAACTTTTTGCTACTTTAAATATGGTTGCTTTAGATTGATGGTAGCCATCAACTTTGAGTTGCAGTCCATTAGAACCCCATTTTGATGGGCGAAGGTTCGAGTGATATAAGATACTATCAAAAAAACAAAAAAAAAAAAAACCCTGCAAATATTAGAGTATGAGAAAACAATTAAACAATGAAGCATCATAATGTTCTAAAGGTTGAAGGAGAAGGATCATTTTAGAAACTGCAACTAACCTGCTTACCTTAATTTTCTGTATACAAGTGAGGACTTGAGAAGAAAGGAAATTCCTTCAAGCAAACAAGAAGTGAATTTCCCAACATGTGAAAAGCATGTGCTTTCTTTCCAAACTAGGTTTAAATATGTAATCTATTTGTTATTCCCGAACAATATATGGCCAAATTCAAGTTAGCTAAAATTTTCATATTTAAGAAACTAACCCGAGAAATAATACAGGAGAAAAAAAAATAACTATTACCACTTCCTTGAGCCTTTCTCTCTGAATTAACTCCCTAACAGGACGGTATGCTGCTGTAGTGCAGAAGTTCTGCCCAGACAAAGATTTTTAGTCAATAAACTGACAGTAAAATTGAAGTAGAAGCAGATAAAGATCTACAAACCTTGAGATCACTACCACTGAATCCTTCCGTCATGGTCGCAAGTGCCTTATAGTCGAGTCCTTCTTCAACCTTTTCTTTTGACAAGAGTGTCTTTAGAATCAATTCCCTATTCTCCACAGAAGGTAAGCCAACCATTATTCTGCTCAAAAGAGGACATGCTTGAGCTGATGCAGCGTTCATAGCAGAAAAGGTATTTATATCTAAATTTAGTTACAAAAAAAAAAAAAAAAAAAAAATTCTCACAAACCTGCGTTCAAACCTCCTAATAATTGCTTCATCAAGGTCAAATGGCCTGTTTGTTGCAGCAAGAACGAGGATTCTTTCCTCAGGTTTTGATAAAAGCCCATCCCACTGGGTCATGAACTCATTCTTGATCTTCCGCATTGCCTCGTGTTCTCCAACCCTAGTTCGCTGCCCAAGCATGCTATCAACCTCATCTACAAAGATAATAGTAGGGGAGATCTTAGCAGCCAGCGTAAACAAAGCTCTGACATTTTTCTCATCTTCACCAAACCACTTTGATGTTATAGCAGACATTGAGGCATTAATGAAACTTGCTCCTGCTTCATTTGCTATGGCTTTTGCCAACATTGTTTTGCCTGTTCCAGGAGGCCCAAAGAGTAAAATTCCTCTGCATGGCTTTAGGAGTCCTCCTTTAAAGAGGTCAGGTCTCCGGAGTGGAAGCATAACAAGCTCCTGAAGAGATTCTTTGATATCATCTAAGGCTCCTATGTCATCAAATGTTACTCCAATTTCATTAGCGGGGATAACTTCAGGTCTAATCCGTTTCTCGAATTCATTATCTGGAACTACGTCCTGTTAAAATAGAAGTATTACAAACAAGTCAGTCATTAGGAAACCTCCAGAATCCTGTTAAAAACAATGTAGTAGTCACAGTTGTAGTAATAGGACTAGTGCTACTAATAATACCAGTACTGCTACCACCTTGCTACTGCTATTAATAAATAATAGCCCAAAATTGATTGTAGATCTTCTATAGAGAGAGGGTGCTCCTAATAATGACTTCTGTAACTATTCTGTTTATCCTCAGAGCCTAATAAACAAGTTAGCAAGAAAATATACTTGTGATAGGACTGTAACTACATAGGACCCTTAACTTTTATCTGTTATTCTCAGAGCCTAACAACAAGTTAGCAAGAAAATATATTTTAGATATTCAGAATATTGGTCTATAAATATTCAGAGCATAATGTTTACTATCGATAGGTTTCAGGTGTGGACATTATCAATTAAAAATTTGAGGATAGGCAACTCAAAAATAAATGATTCTCGTAGAGATATGATCTACTGTGAATAAACTATTTAGAAACAAAACTATATTATTTGTCTAGAGATATTCAAGATATTGTAGGTCATAATTAACAGTAAATATTTTCAAATGCATAGATCACCATGCTGTTCTATCTTTTAATCGAGGTTCTAGCTCATGACTATAGTTCAAGCACCTGACACTTTGCATATACAGCATTGTAATAGGCCATACTTGCATATGTGATGTGGTTGATTGTAGAAAATACAGAAGCGAACTTACTGGTGCTTTTGGAGGCAAAGGTTGAACACCACCATCACCCTTGCTCACTGGAGCTGTCTTTTCTGTTTCATTTTTGTTATCATCTCCTGGAACTGCAGCTTTTGGTTCCGATACTGTGACAGCAGCAACATCGTCTTTCTGAGGCACCTATAAGATAAAAGAAACCAGGCTGCAGTTCATAAACCTGTATAAAACTGCATTTAGGTAAAACAAAGTAATTAACAAACCTTTGTTGGCTCAACATTTGCCTCCTGCTTTTGATTACCGTTCTTATTATGCTTGCTTTCTTGGAATATGCTTAATCCATGTGACAAACTGTTACCAGGAGCAAGGATACAAACAAATATATCACATACCAAATAGAAAAAACAAACTGAAATCATCAGAGAATCTAACCTCTCTGTAGATATAATAAGCTTCCCATTTCTGTATTCAGGGTTCTTGGTTTTCATCAGATGATAAGAAACTGCTGAAACCACAATTTCTTCAATGTACTTGCTGAGAACTATTGTATCTGCTAGACAGACTGAGCCCAGATCATCACAATCAATATCATTTGCTGCAAGAACCTCCAAGATATGGTTTCTATTATCCTGATATTGCATCATTTTCATGTCCTCTTCTAATTGGGATTTCCAATTGACCATGTGGCTCTCATCTTCCGGAGGCTTGATCTCAATATTATAAGGAAATAACATGGAGAGCCTTTCATTCACTTCTTCATCATCACTGTCTAATTTCATCGTTCTTGAACCAAGTATTAACACTGGCCCGGACAGTTTCTGAAGCATTTTCTGGAACAAGGAATATATCCTTTGGGATCGAAGCAGAAGATTGTCAACATTTCTTATATACAGGACAATGGGATTGTGTTTTGACACAGAAACAAGAACCTGAGCATCAATGTCCATGTATCATAATCTTTCGTTTGAAGCAAACAGATTCCATATACTTCAAACATAATTTTTATAATCAAATCAAGATAATTTACATACATAATATATAACATCTCAGTAGGCAAGAAGAAGAAGAAGAAGAATGTACCTTGTACAACGATTGGACAAGAAGCTTCTCATCAAAAGGCCAGCTCCCAGTGCGTTTCGAAAGAACTGAAATTAGATATTACTATAAATCATATCATAGTTGCATTTAAGAGAGGGGGGAATCACTCATCCATAAATACTTTGGCAAACAATTTATATATGCAATCAATGACATAATGCTTCAAGTTATGGTGAAACTGTTTACAAGAATAAACATTTTTTAAACAAACATTAATTGATAATCACCATCAGGTAACCAGAAAATAATAAGCCATGGCTTACGGCTTAGGTTTCCACATACAGGACAGTATAAGCAAATACCCTCCATATGCTGCAGATATTTATGCTATTTGCTTAATATTGAGAGTGCAACTATTCATTGTTCTTTAATGGGATGATAGGATCCTGCTCCAACAGTATGAATCTCTCATAGGCCGTGTAGTGAAAGGGTGAGAGCGCCACGTGAGAGCGGTGATTTCCGGTAAGTTTCTCCGACGATACTCCGGTGAACCTTAAAAATAAAAATAAAAAAAAAGAAGGGAAAGGGAAAGGAAGGGAAGAAGGGGACATCATCGGCCGAGAGAGAGGTGTGTGGGTGGTGCTCAGCCTCAGTTCCACATCATCGACATGGAGTTCAATTGGGAATGGTTGGGAAGGGGCAAGAATCGCGAGCATGACAGTAACAATGAAGATAAGAACCCCAAGCATAGGAGAAGAAATTGGGCCGATGTCGCCAAGGGATCGCCGGAGATGGAAATCACCGAAATAGCCGCCCCCTCCCTCCCCCCCTCGGTCCACTCGGTGACCCCTGGCATCATCGTCCCCAAAGCCACATCCACCGGTGCAGAGGTTGAAACAATGCTCGCCAAGGCATGTATGCCCGAAGGGAAAGAGAATCTGGTCGAGGACAAGGGAGGGCCGTGGACGGAGGTCCGAGCGCGCACCTCGAGCAGGAGGGCTAGGGAAATAGCCTCGGCTAATGCTGGTCGCAAAAGGAAGATTTCACCCTCTGGAAGTAAGAATGGGGAGGAGTGCTGGATTTGTGGTCGTAAGGGCCACTGCAAGGACGAATGTCCATTTATCCATTGTTGCTTTTGCAAGATTGTTGGCCATGAGATTGCAGAGTGCCTGATGTACTGGCAAGAATGAAGTCACCGGACTCACAGGTGCAGAGGCCTGCTCCACCAAAGAGATCAAACACAAGAGCAGTTACTGTGAAAAGGAAGGACAGGGGTAAACTGCTGATAGTGCAACAAAGGGGGAGTAAGGAAGTTACCACTGATCCGAAGGGGAGGAGGACAGGAGTAAACCTTAGAGTCACCATGAATCCCATACCTGAGCTCAAGGAGAGTGTTAGCAAACAAACAACTACCGAGAGACTGCATGATGAGAAAAAAGGCAAACCAGTGCTCTTCCTTCCAACATCGGATCAGGCAGCTCAGGATAGGGCTTGGTTGTCGAAGTTCATCGGAGTGGTGTACCCCGGCCACGGGAATCCCTCAGTTCCCGACAGACAGTAATGAAGGAGGTGAACAGTCCAAAATATAACCGTGTGCCGCCAGATCAGGATCATTCGCCGACAAGACCACAGGCAAATCTTCTTGTGGAGCATGCCCCTGATAGCAATGAGAAGGGAGGGCAATCCAGTCCTAACGAAGGGGATGAGCTTCTGGAACCAATAGCAAAATGAGCACATATTACTTCGACCAAACACAGAAAGAGATTGGAGCAAAAGAGGGGAGGTCATGAGTACCAAATAGGAGAGATGACTTCACTTGCCACAAAGCGCAAGGCCCTTCTAACAGATTACGAGCAAGGTAATAATATTGCCCCCCTTAGATGTACTTAATTTATTATCTGATCACATACTGTTATCCATTGCACACACATGTGACATTGATATGATCACCAATACTGATGACTAGTCCCGTAACCTACCATTAATTAGGGATTTGGAAGTTATCGGGATATAGCACGCTTTAGGAAGGGAGGAGAAAGGAAGCATCTAACCCGTTAGGTTAGAAATGGAGAAGGAAAAGTAGTATAGATATGATTACGTGTTTCTGGAACATTAGGATAATTGGCACAAAAAAAAAGCGCACAATGGTGTCAGAGACATGTAGAAATGCAACGACCGACATTGTGTGCCTGCTGGAAACAAAACTCAGCAATCCATCATTGACTGCTCTCAATGAGTTAGGGAGCAAATTCGAATTTGTTGTTAAGAATGCGGTCGGTACTTCAAGTGGTATAATGATAGTGTGGATCGGAATTGTTTTGAGATAGTGGAGTCCTGGATTGAGAATTTCACCCTCTCTATAGTTATAAGGAGAAAGAAAGATGGATGGACACAGATGGTGATGGCGGTGTACGGTTCAAACCGCAGCGACCGACAGCCAGGCCTATGGAGTGAAATAAGGAGGGTGAGATCGTGGAAACCAGGACCTTGGGTTATTGGAGGAAACTTTAATGTAGTAAGGTTTTCGGACGAAAGGAAAGGCGGGGATTTAAACGCACGAGACATGGGTCAATTTAATGAAATAATTGCAAACCTGAGTTTAATCGAAATTCTAATGACGGAACGTCATTACACGTGGTCCAGCATGAGAGAGGAACCAAACATGGCAAAGTTAGATAGGATTCTCGTTTCCCCAGAGTGGGAAAGTAAGTTCAGCTTTGCTATTGCACAACCTTTGCGAAGGCCAACCTCGGACCATATACCTATTAAATTAGACTTGGGCGAAGATAGGTAAAAGAAAAAGCAAATCTTCAGGTTTGAAAAGTGGTGGCTCGAAATGAGGAGGTACATGAAACTGCAATAGACAAATAAGGTTGATGCAGCTAAAATCTTTTGTACAAAGTTCCATCGATTGCACAGAGCCCTCTTAAGATGGGAGAGGAAGCATATCAGGGCGTAGGCATTGTCCAAGGAGGAATGCTTGAAGGAGATTGAGGCCCTCGAATGGGAAGAGGAGGTTCAGACGTTGAGAAAAGAAAAAAAGTCCACTTGCAAGATCTAAGAGCTTTGATAGAAGAAATCTATAGGAGGGAGGACATTAAATGGAGACATCGAGCACATATCAAATGATTGAAAGAAGGGAATGCAAATATGGATTTTTTTCCCAAAGTAGTGAACATGAGAAGGAGGATAAATACCATTGAAGCATTGACATCAACGGAAGGAATCCCCATTGGCGAGGCTAACATACAACATTACATTCGCCATCACTTCAAACAGCTTTTCGGAAGAGTCACGACCAACAAAATTGGAATGTTTCAAGGCCAGTGGTACCCCGCTGTTGACCTCGGATATCTAGAAAGAGATTTTACAAAGGAAGAAATAAAGAAGGCAGTTTGGAATCTCGGGTCCGATAAAGAAATATCTCGGGTCGGCTAATAGTTTTATAGAACATTCTGGAAGGAAATGAAACGAGATATTGCAGTGCTTATTTCTGATTTCACAAAGAGAAGAGCGAATATTGACAGAATTAACTATTCCTTCATAGTGCTCAGTCGAAAGAGGGAATCACCTGAAGCAATTGGTGATTATCGATCTATAGCCTTATTGAACAGTTGCTTCAAGATCATATTAAAGCTATTAGCTAACCGACTTTCAATCATCCTCCCAGATCTAGTTGATGAAACACAGTCAGATTTTATACAAGGGAGAAGTATCCTATACGGAATCGTCCTAGCAAAAGAAGTTATTCACCATTGCAAAAAGACAAAAAAAGAGGGCTTCCTTCTCAAGCTTGATTTTGAAAAAGCCTACGATATGGTAAGTTGGGATTGTCTACTGGAGGTTATCAAGAAAAGAGGTTTTGGGGAGCGCTAGATTAAATGAGTACAAATATGGCTAGCTTCTGTGAAGATCCAGACAATCGTGAATGGGGAGATTGACAGGGAGATTATATGTAAGAGGAGATTGCGACAGGGAGACCTCCCATCCCTTCTCCTGTTTATTCTCGTAGGTGATGGCCTAAACAGAATGATTAGGAAAGCGTCGAGTACAGGACTCGTGAGTGGTCTATCAGGAGGAAGGAATTTTGATCTCACAAACCTGCAATATGCAGATGACACGTTGATCTTCTGCGAGGGTTGTAGTCCTGAAATGGGTTCTCTGTTACTTTGAAGCTTGGTTGGGGCTGGGAATTAATTTCCAAAAGAGCTCTATGGTAGTTTTGGAATCCCCTAGTCCTCCTGCCATAGAAATTCAGAGTATTTTGGGGTGCAAATTGGACAAATTCCCCATCAAGTATCTAGGCATACCGATCAGGAAAGGAAAACTTCTCAAAAGAAACTGGGGCCCGATAATAGACAGGGTTGAGAGGAGGCTTGAAGGATGGAAGGCCATATATCTCTCTCTGGGAGGACGGATCGTACTTATAAACTCGGTCCTATCGTCCATTCCTCTCTATCTCATATCCATCTTTTTCATCCCTACATGGGTTAGAAAAAGAACAGATAGAATAAAAAGAAGATTCTTGTGGAGTGGAACGTCACAAGACCAACTAAAATACAGTTTGGTAGTCTGGGATCAGGTATGCAGACCAAAAAAGGGCGGGGGCTTGAGAATTTTGGACTTGAAGACTTGCAATCTTGCTCTCTTGACTAAATGGTGTGGGGTATGTTAACAAATCTAGAGGGGCAGCTGCAGAATCTATTACTGCTTAAGTATGGCCCAAAATAAGACGAATGGTGGGGGAGAAATCCATAATACATAAAATACATCGGTTTTTTGGAAAGGAGTGTTAAAGGCGAAAGATATTTTCCGCTCAAGTATAGCTTTTCAGTCGGGCAAGAAAGGAAGGGTTTCATTCTGGAATGACCGATCGTGCACAGATGTTCCACTAAGGATACTCTTCCCAAAGGTTTTCGAACTGGAAGCCGACAAAAATGCCTCCATAGGGCGGCTGTGGCATCAAAATAGGTGGGATCTGGGAACTAACGCACACGCGGATGTTACAATTCAACTGTAGATCTCAGAGTTTAAGAATCTCATATAGAGAGATCCTCCAGGTATTAATGAATGTGATGAGATCATTTAGAGATGGGAAAAGAACCGGCTTTTCACAGTCAGTTCTGCATACAGACATTGTATTGATGGTGGCCATAGGCTTCGGCAATCGCGGCATATATGGTATACTAAATGCTCCCTTAAAATTAGGAGTTTTCTGTGCCTGATTGTAAAGGGAGCGATTCTAACTTAGAATAATCTACAAAAAAGGGGATGGAAGGGACCCAGTATTTGTGCTCTGTGTCAGTCGGAAGCGAGTCTACTTCACATATTTTCCTTACGTGCGCCTATACCGTAAGAATTTGAGTAAAGTGCGCCGCATGCTGGCACATACCAATCCAAATGGCCGAAACATCTGATATATGGAGTTGAGTGGGTTTTTGTAGGACCACAAAATATGGTGCCCACACACATCGCATAATGACAACAGCTATATGTTGGAATGTGTGGAGAGAAAGAAATAATAGAATTTTTATACAAAGCACTCATCCACCTGATATTTGCTTTTATCTCACATATCTTGATATGGTCTAATGGATAGGTCTTTTATCGGAAAAAGAATGGTTGTGCCTCTCGGAAGAATCGGACACGGATGAGGAAATGCAGGACGAGTCCCCAGATCGACCTCCACAGTGCATGACTGACGGCGCTCAAGGGGTCAGATCCTTTGGTTTCTATACTCCACACTGAGTGAAAATCTTTTGTTTTTATGCATTATACTTTGGCCTTTTATGCATGTATGATTAGCATAGCCGAACTTTTGGAACTCGTAGGTTTGTCGGCCTATTTTAGCTTTTTGTTGTTTTCATATAAAACGGTTGCTCTGTTATTTCTTATTAATAGAATACGGGGGCAGTTCGCTCACCGTTTCAACCTAAAAAAAAAACAGTACGAATCTCTCCTATCTTGTAGTTTCCAATTTATTTACTTCTGGTGTATGGTCATATCATGTGAGGGAAGGAAACGCCTTTGATAGATGAGATTTGGGGTGTATTTGGGAGCAGGATTTTGAAGATAATCCACCAGTATGATCCTTACAATGCAGTTAGTGAATCCATTCCTCCTTTGCCCATTGATGTAGGCCAACCACGTAAACTGGTGTCTTCTTCTTTGTCTCCCTTCACAATTTATGTGCTTGTGCTTTGATCAATTTGTTTATTTATGGGGTTAACTGTATCAATTTTCCACCTTATTTTCCCAGGAGGCTTCTATTGCTTTTACCCTCTCCAAGTCTATGTTCTTTCTACAAATGAAGGCCTGCCATATGACAGCCCATTACTGATGTGAGAAACACACGTCATAATCCTCTGTAATGTCCAATATAAGCTTCCCACTATCACCTACAGTTACTAGCAGGCAGTTGTTCTTGTAGGCAGCACAAACTTTAATAACCTTCCAATAGTACATCACCATTCTGCATAGCACATCCCATGATCCCCATCACCGCAATGTAGCTGTACCTTCTTCAACTGCCGTCAATTATTAATGAAGAAAAGGCAGTGAGAGATAGTCCCCTTGGAAGACGCACATTGTTGAGACTCGCCATTTGAAAGCTTTAAAATATGTTTCACTCAGAACTCAGCAGAAAACTAGTCAGAAAATTTTTCATTTGTGCCAAACCTTTCTAATCTACCAAACCTTTCTAATCTACCATCCATAGCCAAATAATGGATCATCAACCTACCGGTCTCTAGCTAATCAAAACCAGGACCAAGCAATTTCTTTTTCTTCATTCTCGTAGAAGTACAACGGCCTTACACCTGCACCAGACGTTACTAGAACAACCTTTACTGTCTCACTTATCAGCACTGTAAGCAAGCATCTAATGCATTGAGCTACTTTGGCTCTCATTTACCTCACATTTGCCTCCTTTCATATGGTCAATGATCCTTGACAGTAGGTGTGATATCAATATTACTTCCCAAAGCAAAGTTAAAGACTGACTCATGCCCTGCATCCCCTACACCTATATTCTGCCTACCCCTATTTCTGCACAAGATTGTTCATCCATGAGTCTTCCATATGGCTTCCAGTTTACCACTATCATTAGCCTGCAGTTGATGACTGTTTGCTTGATGCTTCCCCACATGGAACTGCAGGAATCTACTTACCTGATACTTCAGAGTGTATGCACCCTCAAGTGCCACATGAGAACAAAAGATTTCATGATGCTGATTTGGTAACTAAATGAGTGAGTGTGCTTCTGTGTGTATTTCATTATCTTGCATATAGTGTAGAACACAGAGATTGTCATATACTAGAGTGTTCTGAAACTATCTGCACTCAGTATTACTTAGTAATGTTTAGAAAACAATCAGAAATTTAAAGCCATAACCTCATGTAAATTGAGAAAATAAGGAACACCAGGAAGACATAATTTAGCCTTCCAGCATACTCATGTAACTCTTCTCAATTTCGGTACCATAAAGAAAATCAATGCACGAACTCTTGAGTATCAGAAAATGTGCAGATATCTTTATCCATATGCATAGAATTAAGCAGTAATTCTCCTAGTCCTATTGAATTGTGAAAAACAATGCACAAATCACCTTGACTTTCAGGAGGGCACTGCAACATGAGGCTACTCATATCAGCTGAGGCATTTCTTCGTAGCCTCGGCATGCTGTTTGCACCTTCGGAATCCCTGAAACCCACATATACACGCTCCGAACATAAGAAGTTATGACAAGTATAATACAGGTGCATTATAAATTAACTTATGTGCTTGTATGACAACAATCAAGGTTACCCAGACCTCAAATCAAAACTACTGCCCTGCCTACGCAGAAATCCTGAAAAAAAAAAAAATCTCTAGGATCAATAAAAGAAAAAACAAAGTCATACAAGCAAATAAAGGATCAATACCATCCAATCATATCAATATATAAATAAAAGATGGAAATAAATTACTGCATCTTTTGTAGTTATATATAAACACAACCAGAAAATGTTACATAAATTAGTGATGGATTAGACAAGCAAGCTGTTGAATGACACTATTCTGAAGAACCCGGCCATTTTAAAAAATTCAAAAAGGTTATGAAGCTCAATCAGTCTACAATTCAAACAAAGTGCTCTTTTTTTAGGATAATCAAACCTAAGTGGTCCGACCCTTTCCCGGACCCCGTGCATAGCGGGAGCTTTGTAGCACCGGGCTGCCTTTTTTTTTTTTTTTTAATCAAAGTACTGATATCAAGAACTGCAAATCCTATTATAATGGAACATCTATCATGGGAAGATATATTCCCCTTTATTACCTTGATAACTAATCTACAAGTACAGCTCAGGCAAACTTAATCCATCACTTGTATAATTCAGATAGAATTACATGAGAAAGCATAATAACTGAAACAGTCACTATAAGAAGTAAAGCATGTTAAACACTTAGCAAGAACCACTTTTGTGCTATACAGCAAACCACTCAATGTAATGATTATCAGCTGGTTTGGGACCAAGGATCATCCGCAACTGATTTTTATGTTATACATGACAAGTCATAGGCTCAGTTATTCTCTGCAAGCAGCTTGCATGTCATATTGTGACATTTTATGGATGAAATGAGCTGTAAAGTTACAATTACTTGCAGGTGATGAACCTGGCAACACTTCTACTAGACCAACAAGAAGGGAGGCAAGAAAGAGGCTAGACTTGAGGCCATACTTGGAGAACCCACAAGAGGAGGAACAGGAGGAAGTAGGCATGGTGAGAGAGGAGGAGCACACCTGACTTGCACGGATGAAAGAGACGAGTGGAGAGAGTGGATGTGAGGAAAATAGCTTGTTGTACTAAGACAAATACTTAAGACCCTCCATTAGGGGGCAGACTAGTAGTAGTATACTTTCGTTAATCACTAATTAATGGAACGCAGGCGGCTTACGAGCTCACTGTTTATGCTAAAAAAAAGTTACAATTACTTGCTTGTTATGTATAACTATAAGGAAAAGTGTGTTGCATTCATTCAGTGACAAAGTAGGGTTTGAATGGAAAAGCAAGCTTGCAAGTCTTATTGCGTCATAATAAAATTTTAAGGTTCAAGTGATAAGATTAAAACCAAAAGCAAAATCAAAACTTTATTGATTTCTTCACACTCCTTCCAACTCTCGATTCTTTTAAACTCAACATGTTTTTCTCTTCTTCTTTCTCTCTCTCTCTCTCTCTCTCCCTCTCTCTATTTCTTGGTGCTACAGAACTAAATTCTCCTCTCCTATAGACTACCATTCAAATCTAATGCAAGGACAATTCATCTTCTCATCAAACCAATTCCTAAAAATAAACTAGTTCTTGTTACTAAATGAACTCCAAATTCTTATTTAGCATGAATCTCGACCCGTTACAAAGTATAATTCTTGGACGTAGTTTCAACTCCTTATTTGCTAGAGATGGAATTATAGATTCTAACATTCTCCCTTAATTCCAATCATTTACGAACTCGTGTCCTTTTAGATCCATCTATCTAGATTTGAACAGTATCAACATCAATACCCTATGAAACACAACACTTTAAAGTGAGTGTGGTATCATGACGGACAAGTATCGGACGTCAACTCTTGCATGACAATTGTCCGATACATATACCCTCTAGCACCATGTCCAATTCTATGAACCCAAAAACTCGTGTCTTGGAGCCGAAACAATTTTGTGAAAGTCCTAGAGATTGTGTTATGCACCATGGAGCCATGCATTGCTTTAAAAAAAAGTTATATATATATATATATATATATATATATATATATATATATATATATATATATATATATATATATATATTCACTCAAGAAGGATACCATGTTCTTAGAAACTAAACACCTCATGGCAACGCTTTGTTCAAAACATAGACTCGTCCTATATGAGGTATACCATGTTGGCTTTATATCTCGCATCCGTTGAGTATCCATATGTGATCAAAGGATCACGAGGAATCCCAATTGGACTTGGGTCAGAAAACCAGTATCCTAATTGTATTGGAACACCAATTAGATAATTATAGTGTTATTCTAATAGGATTAAGATAGGAACACTATATATTCTCTTATATATGATATGAGAGAGGTGAGCAATGGATGAGAGAGATGGTTTTTATTATTATGAGAGATGAGAGAGGTAGAGAGATGACTGGATCTCCTTTTTTAGCACTTTTCTCATAATGAATATCTCTTATTGTTCCCGTAGATATAGCTCAAATTTGGTCGGTCAAATCACATTAATTCTTAGTCTTGTGATTGTATTATTTTTTCGTTTCTACAATCTCGATAGGAGATTCGATCCCCAATAAGAATCACATTAGAACAGGAGGAAGTAAGGAGGTATAAGCTCACGATGAGTTGGCTAGTAGGTCTTTGTACTGGAAAGATTACGTTCCCAAGTCATGGCAAGGCTCTGGCCCTGATGGATGATGCATTAGGCTGGTTCCTTTTTGTTGTTAAACACCCTAACATTGTGTTCCTCCCAGAATAACCAAAGAAATACCATCATGGTACAATCCCAAAGCAAGGTATTATCTTGAACTTTATATTTTTTTTCTTTAATATAATTACTTAAATCTATGTTTTAATGTAAATAAGATTATACATTCTTTCTTTCCACTTATAATTAAACATATCCTTGCGGTTTTTGATGGGTATTATACATCTAGATATATGCATAGACATACAAATAATTATATCATTGTATATCTCTTATATGTGATATGAGAGAGATGAGCAATGGATGAGAGAGATGGTTTTTATTATTATGAGAGATGAGAGAGCTAGAGAGATACTGGATTTCTTTTTTTAGCATTTTTCTCATAATGAATATCTCTTATTGTTCCCGTAGATATACCTCAAATTTGGTCAGTCAAACCACATTAATTCTTAGTCTTGTGATTGTATTATTTTTTCGTTTCTACGATCTCGATAGGAGATTCGATCCCCAATAAGAATCACATTAGAACAGGAGGAAGTAAGGAGGTATAAGCTCACGATGAGTTGGCTAGATAGGTCTTTGTACTGGAAAGATTACGTTCCCAAGTCATGGCAAGGCTCTGGGCCTGATGGATGATGCATTAGGCTGGTTCCCTTTTGTTGTTAAACACCCTAACATTGTGTTCCTCCCAGAATAACCAAAGAACTACCATCATGGTACAATCCCAAAGCAAGGTATTATCTTGAACTTTATATTTTTTTTTCTTTAATATAATTACTTAAATCTATGTTTTAATGTAAATAAGATTATACATTCTTTCTTTCCACTTATAATTAAACATATCCTTGCAGTTTTTGATGGGTATTATACATCTAGATATATGCATAGACATACAAATAATTATATCATTGTGTCCATGTATCCTTTTTTTTTTTTAGGGTTTGTCATGTCACCCATGCCAACGCATATCATATTCATTATAGTATTAACTTGTATTAGACAATATAAATAATGCATTTAGTATCATTAAATTAAATAAGAGAATTTATCACCTAATATAGTTGTCTCATAAGACATGACACTGCAAAAATTTCTAATTAAGATTAGTGTTTGATCATTTCTACTAGCAAAAACTTGATTCATCAGCCAAATAGGTTTCTCCGCTTGTCTCGCTTGTAAAGATTGTACAAGGTAGTATATATACAAATACATACATAATCCTAAGTTCCTAACTAATGTGCATCCAAATCTTTATTTATTTCAAGATTTAAATAAGGATATCATCAAAGAAATGTTAATTAAATAGCATATTGGGGATCGAATCCCCCCATCGAGATCATAGTAACAAAGAAAACAACACATCACAAGAAGAACACAAGAATTACGTGGATCGATCGACCAAGTTCGACCTACGTCCACGGAACAATGAGAGAAAGATCCACTATGAGAAAAAATGTTATAAGAAGATATCCAAATATCTTTATATCTCTCACATCTCTCATGATAATAGAAAGCTCTCTCTCCCATCAATTGTTCTCCCCTCTCATATTACACATAAGAGATATATATAGCGTTCTCATCATATTCATATTAGAATATCACTATCATTTTCTAATTGGTGTTCCAATCCAATTAGAATATTAGTCTTCTGACTCAAGTCCAATTGGGACTCCTCATGATTCTTTGATCACATCCCGATACTTAAGGAATGCAAGAGTTGAAAACGGATGAATTTACTGAATAGGAATATCTCTGTAAGCAAATTGCATAGCACTTCGGAAGCCTTCTAGAGTTGATAACGGATGAATTTACTGAATAGGAATATCTTTGTAAGCAAATTGCTAGCACCACTAGGTCGTTTATACCCATGTCATGAATATGGCCATTATGTGTACAATAATAATAAATAATGATTTTTTGAAATACATAATAAATAAACAAGCAAACTCCCACTTGGTTTCACAACCTTCTTTAAAAAAAAAATGAAAATCGGCCATATCATATGAAAACATCACAACCTTAATATTTTGCCAATTTTTACCAGATAATTCCAATATTGCCGAAATTATATTTTCATATTTCCAATTTATGATGCCATGAACCGTCGATTAATATTGATTCTAAGATTATAAGCCTTAGTTTAAACTTTAAAGCCCCTATCTATCTTGGTTGATAAACTGCTTCATAAGAATTTTTTATTTATAAGATAGAACAAATGTATGCATCTATGTGAGGATATTAGTAGAGTTTAAATCACAAAATGAAAAATGATCCTCATGTTGTTATTAAATATTGACTTGATTATTAAAACTG